>VDFB02286593.1:105234-160495 GCA_007258455.2 Sequoia sempervirens
CTAAACTAAACATCTCTCTTATCGAGTGCAAGTTATGAATGAATTGACAGAATGTATATTTCTTTAACCTAACCTGTAGTGGTGCGCGCCTGGGAGAGGGAGACGCACACAGAAAGAAGCAACGTCACTGTAAAAACAGCAGCACAGGCGGTCCTCTTACACTTAGCCATCCTCAACAGAGATTGATCTACGCTTCGTTGTTGTTGAGCTTGGAAGTCTTACAATTATATATAGTAGATGAACACAAGGTAAGGCGTAGGAGTTTAGGGGTGCGGTCTGAATTGGAATTAGAAGTGCCATATGAGCAACGTGGAGTAGCAGTGCAGTTCTTTGATTTTTTTAGAAATTGCCAAGCCCAAAGATGCCAAGTTATCAGTAGCGTACAGACCGCTTACAGAAGAACTCAGGTTTCCACATAAATAATCAGTACACTGAATGCAAGTGTTAGTTATTTAAAGGCAATAAATCTTTCATGATTTTTTTGAGTCAAAATAGGTATGCAGGAACTTTGACAAATAATGGTGAATGTTTACATCGCCTTATATGTCTAGTAAATCAGGTGAGATATATTTTCCCAGCTTAAATGGGAACATACAAAGATTTATCCCCCCTGCAACGGTTGGAATAAGTTGAACTTCGATGGATCGTCCATGGGGGAATTTGGATCAAGCCGGACTAATCAGGAATAGTAAAGGCCAACTAATTGGTACGTTAGCAGAGAATTTAGGGATCTAAACTAGGGGAGAGGACCTTAGTACTTGAGCATGTTTCAATAGTTGTGATAGTATTTGTTTATATAATGTCTAATACTTCTATCAATATTGGACCAATAGTTGTGACTTTAAAGTTGTTAGTGTTGATGATGACTACCCGTAATTAAACAAAATGTTTTCCTTTCATCTAAAAAGCAACCAATCATGTGATGTCACATCAACGCTCCTGTGAATGCAAAAGTATTGGTCTCACTTTTTTTTGGGTCTCTTTGGACACCTTGACAAAAAAAATGCTGATGTGGCATCGTATTTGATGATGTGGCCTTGAAACCTTAGTTATAAGCAGGGGACTTGCCAAGTAAGCTGCTGTAAAAAATTGGGAGTGATTTGAAATTTCCATGTAGGATAATTAGAGGCACTAAGTTAGGGTACTCAACTACTGGATCCTCTCCCCTAACAACTATGTTGAAGCCTTAGTTGCTCTTCAAGGTATTATCCTTACCAATGACATAGGCATTACCAATTTAGAGATGGAAAGAGATTTCAAAAACATTATTGGAATGCTAAATTCTAAGGTTGTCCCTCATTCGTCCTATCTATAAGTCTATCATTTATGATAGAAAGGAAATTTTCAAATCTTATGAGAACTTAAAAATTTAACCATAAATTTAGGAATAACAACACCTCCATTGACCTCCTTGCTAACATAGGTTGAAGTATAAAGGGATTTAAATGTTGGAATGATGAAGGAACACTCCTTCAAATCATTAAAACTAAAATATATGAAGTTATATGTAACAATTACAAACTTGTTGCCACTCCTTAGATGATGTAGTGTAGACATGAACAAGATCAAAGGAAAGGACATAAGATATAATGTCCAGACAATCCATAAGGTTGGAAAATTCAAGATTAATGGTTTTATAAAATAAGCTAGTAAAAATAGGTAGGTCTTGAGAAAGACAACAAAGAACTAGGTATCTAATTTCTAAATCAATACCACCAAGTGCAAACCAAAATGACATGGTGATGAGCTTGAAGATGAAATCTAGAAAGAGGTGGAGAAATTTGTGGACACTTTCAACATGTGGGAGGAAATTGACCAAAGCATTAAAGAAATAAGGAAAAACAATGTAGATCTCGAGAAAAACTTTAATGAGTTGGTTGATTTCAATAGAGAAACTATATAGAACTCTACAATGAACATGTGTATATCCTTCAATTTGAACTTCATCGATGACAAGGGGATGAACAAAAGGATAAGAGATTAGATCATGGAATAGAAAATCAAATATTAGGGTTTGGAGTAGAAGAATGAAGTGAAAGGTAAGAAAAAGGATCCTATGGAGGTCATAGTTATTGAAAAGCTAGACTCCCTGAATAGGGAATGGTAGACAGCTAGTGGCCTGCAAAACCTAGCTAATCTCTACCCTTTTTCATCTATTCTATTTATGTTTATGGGTTGTTTCTCTATTGTTTCTTTATATGTTTGTTGGTTTGAATGAATTAAACTATTTATATTGAAAATTTCCTCATGTCTTATGGGACACTATCCATATTCCTTTTTTGTTTTTTTGTTATGTTGGGTCCAAGCTCTTTAATCCCATTTTTTACCAATATCAAATACATAATCTTGTTCATTAAGTTATGCTAAGTTTGTCTACAATCACAATTAAATTAGTTGTAATTATTTGTAAGAGAGAAAGAAATCAACAGAATTAATTGGCCACTATCATATATTTTATGAATTTAAAGTATAAATAGCTTAACTTTTCAGATTGATAGCCATAGTTTAAAAGTGATTTCCTTTTTGAGATTCGCAAATACATGACCCCTAATATAATTTTTGTGCCATAGTTAAACATCCTAAATATGTAATATATATCTGACTTATAGTTAACATTATTCTTATTGGAACTATGAACGAGTAGTGTGTGTTAGGTAGGAAGAGCCACAGGGAGATTTTTTTGAAAACCTGTGAGGAGTCTGACGATGGGGATCCCGATCTAGGTGCTCTTGGCATCGACTCCTCTTTTGTGGTGGGTTTGGTTGTGTGTGTTTTCAACACATGTTCAGTGGGTGGCTTTGATGGTTCTGCTAATGGGTCTATGGATGCAATAGACATTGATGAAGATGCAAAGGAGGATGGTGCAAATTTTTCTATCAACTCTAATCTTTTTGAAGATGGGATTGATAATGAGTGGTTTATCAATTTAGATGAGGAGGATGAGGAGCTCTTACTAGATATTCTTTTGGAGTCTTGAAGGAAGTCTTGGAGATGTGAGATTTTTGTAAAGGAAGAGGAGGATGGCACCCCTTTTTCTAGGATGCTTAAAGGATTTCTTAATCACCCGATCCATTCTCAATAGGATTACAGGTTGTAGTGTGTTGGGCTTGGATTGGATGTGAATTTGGGTGCATCTCTGGACATTGCTCGGATGCCTGTGAAGGATCTTAGCTCTGGGTTTGGTTTGGAAAACCCCCCTTTGTCCTCTAACTTCTCTATTGAGGTTGATGTTATAGCTTCACCTATAGGTTTTGATGTTGTTAAAGGACCCAAGCTCCCTTCATGTGAGGGGGATGCTACTACTCCTGTCTAGGTGTAGGGGCCCTTGGTGGTCTCTGGCCTCTCTCTTCAGATTCCTGATGCTATGGTGGATAGGGCTATTTCTTTTGTTGGTAATGCTCTTGTTAGGAGATTCTATGGCCCTCATCCTAATATTCATGTTGTTTGTAGCTAGGCTCTAGCCAAATGGAAAGCTTTTGGTATGCTACTAGTGGCTGCATTGCCTAAAGGCCTTTTCCTTTTTTTCCTTTCAACTCCTTGAGCAGAGTAAGGATGTCTTACTTAGTGGGCCTTAATTATTTGGTAAATCTATTCTCCTTCTAAAAAGTTGGACTGTGGGTTTTATGGCTTCCAAGGGATGCTTTGATTGGGTCCCTATTTGGTTTAAACTCCCAGCACTTCCTTTGGAATTCTGGGACAAAGAGGTCTTTCGAAGTATTGGTAATAGTTTTTGTTCATTCTTAGTCATGGATACGATCATGAAAGACATGAAACGTTTAGTTTAATGCTAAATTTTGTGTTTTGGTTGAAACTAGTAAGCTTCTACCAAATAAAGTTAAGTTTCTTTTCAATCTGGGTGTTTGTGAGAAAAGTGTTCTCTTTGATTCTTCATCTTCGGTGCACTCTCATTGCCTTAGAGTTGGTCATTTTTCCCACTCTTGCTAGGAATTCATTCCTATGAAGACTATTTTTGTTGGGAAGGCTTCAAGCTCTGCTAGTCTTCCCACTAGAAAGTTTGACTTGGTGAACCCCTTGGCTAGGGAGTTGGATGCGAAAGATCATGTTGACATCCTGAGGGGAAGCCCCCTCATGGATAAAATTGTTCTTGTTAGTATGAATGATATTGATTCATCCAAGATTTTTGGATTGACCCATTTGGATCAAGCTCCCCTTACGACCTCTTTGTTTGGTCACAATTTCAAACCTCCATGATTGGTGTGGCTCTTCTTTGGGCGTGCCCCCTTTCTGTTGGCCTCGTGTTGGTTGACAGTTTCTATTATGCGACGCCTTTTCTATTTCTTTACTTTTTGTGAGGGTTTCAGGTTCCCTTCAAAACCTTTTTTTTCTATTTAGTTTTGTTTATAAAGTTTGTTACTTTGGTGTTTTAGCAATGTTCTATTTCTTCACTTTGTACAAGATTTTGGGTTCTTTCAAAACCCTGCTTACCTTATCAAAAAAATCCTAAATATGTAATCATAAAAGAAAATGAGATGAAAATAATTTTAAATTTAAATACAAATATTAATTGTTATACTTTAATTAAAAAGGAAAACAAAACTTTCCATGAACTTAGTATTGTAGGATTTTATGGTGAACTCCTCAACACCCCAAGTTCACCTAGAAGAAAACAATAAATTCCACAAGAGAGAAATGGTAGAAATATATGCTATTATTATGGATGCAAGAATGCAACATTGAATATGACAATGTACATATGATGTTTTGTTGATGAAGGGTACTCCCCTTACAATCTAAAACTCACAAAAACAACAGACAATAGCACAAACAAAATGCAAGAAGGAAAGAAAATATTTTCTATTATCATTGAAATGAAAATGAAATTACAACATTATATTTTCCATCACATGGGCTTTCTAATTACATAAATCTACAAATCTGCAAATCAGAGCCACCATCTACTTTGCTCTTGCCTCCCCTCTGTAGTCCCCCTTTACATCCTTTATTTGGAAGGTGTACCTGCCTAGAATCTTCTGGAAAGTGTAGCTGCCCTAGAGTCTTCTAGAAAGTGTAACTTCCTCAAGAAGATATTTTGATATTTTATTAATTTTGGTATTACAACTTTGTAGGGTTATAACTTTTGATCCGACTGTTGGATTTTCAATTATAATACCTTTTCAGAAAGGTCTTGAGAAAATTATGTGCCTAAAAGTAGGGCCTAAAGGCTAGCAACTTTTGTTTTTCACCAATTTTCAGGCCCATCTGAAGCCTCTAAGTGCCTCAAAATTTGACCCCAAAGATTTTACTAGAAATTTTTTGAAAATTAAAATTTAAAATCTCTCAAATGACAAAAGGTATTGAAGTGATTTCTTTGCCATTGGCCTCAATTTACCATTCTAGAAGTCTGTGTAAGATTTTGTGTCCAACTATGCATAAATGCAAACTTACAAAAATAGTAACCCTACCAAATTTAGTCCTTATTGAAAAGAAACAACATTTCTTTTTGGGTGATGCAAGATTGCTCTTACACCCTAGATGCTCCTGATCACTTTCTTATAAATAAAAGTTGTGAGATAAGATTAGACAAGATATTGACATGTGTCTTAAACATGTACAATGATAGAACTACCTCAACAAATATTAAATAACTTAGAAAACAATCATTAAATGTCAAAAGATAAGTGACAACTAATACTTAAGTAGAAATATTCCATCCTAGGACCTAAGTGGACTTAACATGTAAATAGGACCTAGATAGGTAAAACACCTATTTACACCAACACCCCCCTTAACTACAAATTAGGGAGTACTTATGCAAATGACACAAATATGGGTCTCGACTACAACGCCATGCTAGGTACCCATGTACATATGAAAATGCAATATCTCACAAACAGAGAAAAGGAGAAACCTAGTGGGACAAAAATCCTCTCTTAAAGAGAGATAAAAAACAATAATTATCTCAATAAAAATGAGATGACAAAACCCCGTTTGAGGAAAAAGACCCTCCATAAGAGAGATGAAGAAAAGACCATTCACCCCCCAGTGAAATAACGTGTTGCAAAGAAACATTGGAAGCACACTAGTAGAGTTATAGTGGAATCCTTAATTAGGCAAGAAAAGGAAAGATAGTTTTGATGCTAGAAACCATATTAGAGTTGCTTAAAGGCTCAAGTATGAATCATAATTAAGCAACATTAGACCCGATGCCAAGGAACACTAGAACATTCTCAATAAGGAGTAACTCTAAAATCTAAATGAAGCAGCAAGATATAGAACACTATTCTAATATCGAAATGAAGTGCCAAGATCGAAATTGCACCCTCACAACTATCAAAATATCCAAGTAATCTCTAAGACACCCATTGAGGAAAAAATGAAATAAAAATTTATACTTGGGACAAAAATAGGGAAAAGTGCATGGATAACATGATAGAGTTAAACTTTCATATATATTGATTTTAACTTTGAGCAATCATTGTAATATTTGATGGGTTTGATTTCATTTAGTAAATTGTTGCTCATGGATTATAATATTTTTTCTGGACAATTTCTTCCTCTAGCTCAATGTAAAGTTAACAATGTTAAATTAAAAAATTTAATCAATAGCAACAAAAGAAATTGATATATTTTTTATGAGAAGAAAAATGGATACCTAAAGATATCACACTTTTTCCATCAATCATTCAATAATTTCCTAGGAGTCCTAATTAGATTGACTAATAACCTCAACAAGGTGAGTCAATTCACAACTAGGAAGGACATAGGAGGGGGCTTTTTCAGCTTTTAGGGGTTCACCACCAAGCAAATGCTTGGAAAATAAAATTTAACTTTTAACTCACAAAATCAAGCAATGCTTGCCAAATAATGAGTGCAAATGATGAAATTAAGCTATACCAAGTTTGGGTATGTGTACTTGGGAAACATGGAGATGTTATGAGGATTTTGGAAATGCAAAGAAGCTATCAAAATATGCCTAGGAGGACTAATACGCCCAAGATGGTGTATTAGTCTCGCTGCTATTTTTTGGGGAAGATGTGAAATCTTCAGATGCCAAAACAAAATCCCAAAGAATCTCTAAAAAATACCCTATGGAGGACTAAGACGCCCAAGGTGGCATATTAGTCTCACTCTAAATTTCTAAAGAGTCTGAATATGGTACTAAAGGATGATGTCTTCACTTGTTTCTCCTCTGATCTAAGGTCCTAAAACTTCTAGATCTGACCTATAGGTGAGTTTCCATGAAGATGACAACTTTGAAATGCAACTTTGCAACTTTGAAAACTCTGCACTTCAAATGATCTTCAAGTCTTCAACCTAGATCTGCAAATACAAACACACAAGAGAGGAAAAGCTTGTTGATTGTTAGTGAATGGGATTTTTCCTTCGTCAAACCCCTTGTAGGTAATTAAACCAAATGATGAAATGAATCATGAGACATGAAATATGTAAATGATATCACCTTGTATGATTTCTTCTGAATCAAATCTGCAATCTACCATGTAGTGGACATGAAGAATATAGATCTTGGATCCTTGGGTATGATGTGAAAAATGGTTGTAAATAGATCTTCAATGCTACATCCATAATCTTGGCTCAACAAAATGAATGGATGCACTAAACCCTTGACATGATGCTTGAATCTTGATGATGGCTCCAAATGCTTGAAGAATGCTCTTGTGAACTTAATCTTCTATGATAAATGCTCTCACAAAATATTTGATTTGAAATGAGTGAATTAACCTTGTATTTATACTTATTCATGCTCAATATCTTGAAATTACACCACAAGATGACATATGAATTCATTAAATAAAGGAGGCAAAATCCTGCCAAAATTTGAAATTAAGTCTCGAAAATAGGCCAAGGAGTACAAAAACGCCCTTGGTGGTGTCTTAGTCCCAAGGCTCAAATTTCAGGGCACAGACTCCAAAAAGGGACCTTTTTAGGTGTATTCAAAATCAAGGTACCAAGACCCATGGAGGACAAAGATGCCCTAGGTGGCATTTTAGTCCCACTCCACAAATCAGGTACACACAAATAGAATCATTAAATGATCATTTATCTTTTGATTTTTTCTAGATTTTCCATAAAAGTATATAGTTCATAGGCTTGTGGATGCAAAATAGGACCAATTAAGACATAAATGGGGATAAATAAAGCAAGGTAGGCCCAAACAAGTGTGAAAATGCAAGAGTATGCATTTTACTACACTACAATTTTATGCCAGCTTATGGGGGGTTGATTGGTGATAAAAAATAAAAAAATTGAAGATGAAAAGGAAGATTGCAAGAAATGAAGAGGTGTAGCCAAGGAAAATTAAAATTCAAAAGTGAATGCAGAATGGTGGTTGAGGAGGGTGTGCAATTGAGTTAACATATCAGTATGAATTGAATAATAAACACATATAAGAGAATGGGGGTTGTGCATTGTTTGAAACCAAAAAATATTGAAGCAACAACTATGTGAAATAAAGGAGGATTTGAGATGATATAGATGAAGATTGAAAGATTTAAAAAATGATTAAATAAAATACATTCAGATGCCATGCATTGGAGAGGCAAATAAATGGAGGCCGCACAAAAGTAAGAGATAAAAGAGGGTTGTGTAAGGATGATTGGAGAAGAGGAGTGGGGTTGCACATGAGCAGATGAGGTTTGCCATTTAATTGGAAAAATTAAAACTAAGTTTTAATCTCCATGCAAATGAAGTACAAGAAGGTGTTGTATAGTGAGAAGATTGATGAAATGCAAGCAAATTAGCCATGAATAGATGCTTGCAGATTTGAGGAAGAAGTCATTACAAATGAAAATGGAAAAAATAATATTGTAGGTCACACCATATTGAAAGATGGTCATGAGTTTTGTGGCTACGTGAAGATGGGAAAAAAAGTTGCTATGGAGAGGAGTTTTGATTGCTTAAGCGAGAATGGTAACAGAAACATGAAGAATTGAGTTTGGTTTTAAAAACTCATTGTTAGATTGATGTTAATCATTTCCGAAGTGTTGATTGAATGTTAAAAGGAATATTTGAAGAATGTAAGTGAGAGTTGTGTATAGAGATTGAGATAGGATGAGGCCTTGGAGGGACATGTAATTGAATGAATAAAATCTGGAAGTTTGTTTGCTATCTTTTTATTGAATGTTGCATTAAGGAAGAGTTTTTCCTATGAGATTTTTTTTGCGATTTGGTTGGTAGAGAGAGGGGAGTACCATCTATGTCAATTTTAGAACATTCTTCAAACTTGTCTCTCTTTTTGTCCCGTTTAGGCCCTTCTTTTTCTTTCAACCTTCCTTGCACATGCAAGGAATCTTAGGAGCTCGCATTCATGGAATTTCTTCTCATCTCTTTTGAAAGAAGTATAACAATGAGACTATCTATCTTTGGTTCTATTTCACCACCACTTATGGAAAAAATTAGATTTTCCCAAGATTCGGGTAAAGAACAAAGCAACAAAATACATTTATCTTCTTATATCTTAACATCTATAGATGCAAGCTAACTTATAATTATATTAAAAGAATTAATTTTTTTCAATAGAATCACCATCCTTCATTTTCAAAGAATATAAAAATCTTTTGAGATACAATTTATTTGATAGACTTTTAATTTGGTAAATTTCACCTATCCTCCTCCACAACTTGTATGTGGTAGATTCTTCTGAAACATTTAGGAGGATAAATCTACAAGACAGACCAAAAGGTTCATCATGTCTTCTTGTCCATTTTATTCTATTCTTCATCAGATGTTGATTCTAGTTTATTTTCACTTGAAACT
The DNA here is from genome assembly GCA_007258455.2 of Sequoia sempervirens. NCBI lineage: Eukaryota > Viridiplantae > Streptophyta > Pinopsida > Cupressales > Cupressaceae > Sequoia > Sequoia sempervirens. The sequence goes on from VDFB02286593.1 coordinate 114,970, forward strand.
ACCAACCATTGATCTCTCTCTTCAATGAGATCCTCCATCTTCAACTTCCACATCTCGTAACTAGTGCCATTAAATTTCTCAATAACTAGATGGGAGGTAGAAGCTGTGGATTGCTACAAATAATATGTAGAGGATAACTTAATACATCTTCATAATTTGGCATGATAAATCATGATAGCTCCTTGCACATAGATTACTTCATCTTGATGACTTGCAAGCTTGGACTTGAATGATGGAATTATTGTAATGCTACTAAGTCTACCCTTGGATTCTCTTGACTGATTTTAGGATACTTTTTTTCTCAATTGAAGTGTTTGGATTCAAATGATAAAAATACTATGTATTTATATTTAATTATTCTGATTTCTTGAAAATCAAATATTGATGGCCGAAAATTGAAATTGGAAATTAAAGTAATAAATTACTAACACTTACATATTAAAATTTGGACCCAAAAATGTTGGTCTAGGGCACAGGGTGCCCTAGACTAGATTCCTACTTTTTTGAGATCAAAAGTGTTAGGGGAAAAATATTAAATACATAATTTAATTTCTCATGTTTTATTTTTCAATAATGTTTATAAAAATAGGCAATAATGCATAATTAGGTCCAAGCACATAGTGGGGAGCAAAACCTAGTGTGAAATTATCAAGGGTGAAATTTTTTGATGCTACATTCCTATTTCTATCTATCCCTCTCTCTTTTTTTCTATTTCCCTCTCTCTCCCTCCTTATTTATATATATCCCCCTCTCCCATACTCTCTCCCTCTCACTCTCTCCCCCTATACTTCTACCTCTCCCTTTATCTCCTTATATATTTCCCTCTTTATCCCTTCATCTCCCCCTCTTTCAAGCTATCACTATCTCTCTATCTCCTACTCTCGTCACTCTATATTATCTCTCTCTTTCTCTCCCTCTCTATTTTCCCTCTATATCTCTCTACCTCTCTCCATCTCTCTATCTTTCCCTATATATCTATATCTCCCTCTTTATCACCTTCTATATCAAGTCTTGTTTCTATATCTCCCTCTTTCTCTCTATCTCTCCCCCTCAAATAACTCAGGTCATGAAATTTAAAATAAGTTCTAGGGTTGGGCCTCACAGTTTCTTTTACTTCCCTTGTTTGAATTCAAATTTTCCCACGTAGTTGATGACATGTAAGTGGAGGGATAAAATTTTCAATAATAAAGTGTTTTTACTCATTCTAGCTTGCATATGTCATTTAACCATGTCTTGCTATATGTTGTGGTGAACCCTTGAGATTGCTATGATGGGAAATGAAAGTGACAAAGATAAGATTCTTCACTATCAAAACTTAATTAAAAACTTGGTGATCTTGGATAAGACAACAAATAAGGAAAATTTAAGTTTCAATTGGTTTTACCCTAATAAATTAATATTCTAAAGGGTATTCATTTAAAGTAGATTTTTTTTAATGAAGGGGAAGGATTTGATAAGACTTTTATTTTATTTTATATAATTGCAAAGTTCATGAGAATTAACTATTGTATGCCTTTGAGATTGAAAAGTACTACTATGAAGGCTTTTCACATGATTTCAAGGTCACCTTTTGATAGATGCCACTTCAATAGTCCCTTTGGCTACAGACGGATTTTAATATTCTTAATCATTATCAATATTGGTGAGTTCCTTCACATGAAATTTAGGTTTTGGCCTAAGATTACAGAAGCCAAACCAAAGATACAATTGGCCTTGAACCATAAAAAAATAATCATTAAAATGTTTGGTAAATATTTCCTGAATACTAGAGATTTTGGCATGGGTTTTTTAGTTGTTATGTGCACTTCTAATTTCTCTCTAAGTGTTTGTAAATATCTTTGTAACTAGAGGAGGGTTATTGTTTTTCATATTGGCAATGTTACTGTTGAGGAAAATAAGTTTGCAATTTCTATCAATTCCAAAAATATCATGGAGGGTCTTACGAAGTGGTCCAAGCACTCTCTTGTGTGTCATTGGATAAAAATGTAGAGCTTTGAAATCTCTTAGAAATAAATGGTATGATTCCCTTATTCATGGAAATGAAAGGATACAATGATAATTTAACATAAAAATTTATAACTCTTGGCATGAAGATAGGGTTAAAATTGGTAGTGCATTACGTTTGTTGCGACTCCAAAGTTAATAGCATAGGCAACTAGTTTGGATTGAAATGGTCTAAAAGTGGCCAACATTAGTTAATGGAAACTATCAAAGTTTCATTGATAGTTTCCTACAAGGTGAGGAGAAGATCGAGTGTTGCCAAAATGGTTATGATCGCGAAAGAATCCCAACACTGTATGGGGTGGTTAGCATGCATATAATTAATTACTTCACCCTGGAAGGTGGGTATACTATTAACCATGGGTATCACTTTCATTTTCTTAATCATCTTGGAAGGAAAGAAAAAATGAATATACCTTACTTTTTTTCTTTCATCCCTAAAGCAATGTAAGGCCAAAGGGGCTTCACCAGGACTTGATTCAAAGATTACAAAACTTTGTCTCTGCCAAAATGCCTCTTCATGTACCTTCTTTGGTGAATTACCCCCAAGATACCAAAGTAGTGTATAACTAGCTCAACCCCAACTCTAAAGCTAACCCTTGCAAAAATCCAAGTGAGGCTACATCTTTGACATAGGCCCTTTTGAATGATAATCCCCCTTGAGTATTGCTCCTAATGAACCCTCTGTGTCTAAAAATTCTACCATTAAAGGTCTATTAATCAAGGAGGATGCAACTATTTTACTTGTGAAAGGAAATAAAATTATTGGAAACCCTTTTGGTGTTAAAAGAAAGAGCCAAGAAAATACTAAACCAAGAATAGTGAAAAAGGTTACTATTGAATTCTAGGATGAGGATGAGCAAGGCCACACAGATGATTCAAGTAGTGGGAAAGGTGTAAGAATGTCAGATAGAATGGTGGGTCAATTTTCCAAAGGAAAAAAGTTGATTTTTGAAGAACCTAAAGATGAACCTTTGGAAGAGGAGCCCTTAGACCTAATCAAGAAAGATATTGTGGTAGTTCTCAAGGAGGAAATTTAGGAGGATTTTATTAGCAACGAGGAGGAATATGAGGAGGGTTTAGATCAGGAGGTGGTGAAAGACTCAAAGGATACTGAGGAAGAAGGAGACCAAGAAATAGCAAAATAAAATGAAGAATTGAATATACAAACAATGGTAGACCCTAAAAACGAAATGGAATAGGAAGATCAGTCTCTTTAGCTTCATAATACTTGGTTCCTTGTGTTACAAGAAAAAGTTAATAGGATGGAAAAAGCATTAAACAGGTTGATCGCAATAATACATAGTATCATGAGAAGGGTGATATTTGGAACCATGAATGGCATGAAAAAATTTAGGAACGGGAAGAGGAGGAAGGATTCCTCCCAGGATATGGGAATATTGTTTGAGGACAAAGTAGCTGAAGAAAAGGATGTTTGGAGCGAGAAGTTGGAATAGTTGAATATGGAATGGGACTTGATCAGTAGTCCCAAGAATTAGTTATGTTTTTTTGTCTCCTTATTTTTGAGGCTTGTGAGTTTTGGTCCTTGTTGGGTTTGTTTGCCCATATGTTTACTCTAGTTATATATTATTTGTTATTTTCTTTGGACAACATATATTTTATGGTTGACTGTGGCACAACTAGTTGGCCTTCTGCTATTTCATTCTAGGTGTCAATCTATTGGTTTTGATTTGTTTGTTTTGGTGATGCTGAATTGTTGGCCTTGAGGCCTATCTCTTGATCTTTGTCTGGGTTCAAGGGCCCTTTCCCCTACTTTCTTTTGTAGTGTCAAAAAATGTAATCCTTTTTCACACTTTATTTGAAATAATTGACACATAACCAGCTTAATTATTCTTTGGAGTGGTGTTGTAAGGTGTTGTACACATTCACAGATCTAAATTTAGAAATAGGAATTTCAAGGTGCAAAGGAGAAGAGCAGACCTAGAAGTTGCAACCCAGATTCAGGGATTTTTGAAATTTCATAATAGGACCCATTTTCCTTTAAGGGCGAATGAGTCTCCATTGAGGGAAAACAAGCATCAAATTCTAGACATTGCAAGCTTCTGTTTTCAATTTAGAGCTTCCCAAAAAGGCTTACTAGGACCCATTTGCCTTTGGTGGCGAATGAGTCCTTATTAGCTTCATAGAAAAGTCTGATCTCACTAGGTGCACAACATCATTTCCTTCTTGTTCCTCCAAAAAAGTTGCAGTTTCTTTTTGTTTTGTGCTTAATTCATGCATTTCATGTGCTAGATCTAGGATTAGGGTTTGTTCACTAGCCTAATTCTTTCTCCCCAAATTGAAATTTTGATCACCACCCCATCCTTGTATAAAGGAAAGAGTGCAAGATCCCTCAATCTTGATTCAATTCACCTCTTGGGTTGACAGTTGTTTCAAGATTCTTGGATCTCATCTTTTGAATGAAACACCTCATATTGGATCATTGGTCTTCCAATCAGAGTATGCCCATACAATAGTGGTCCCTCCCTCTACTGATGATGCAGGTAGTTTGCTACCACTAGCCTCCCCACACTTGTGTGCATGGAACTCTAACTTGACACTGGCATGTGGTCTAGCCAATCTAATAAGGGGTATCTATGCACTATCAAAAAAATTTGGATCCTCTATCTCAACAATGTCCTCGCTCATGGGTTGGGCATCATCATCACCCTCATCAGCCTCCTCCTCCTCCTAATATACATTTGCAAATATATCAAGTGTGGTAGCATCATCATCTGTGGCTATGTCTATGTGATCATCATATATGTCCCCTCCGTGACCTAGAATAGGTTTGACAAAGCCCATAGGGTGATGTAAAGGGAGCACAGGAATTGTCCTAGCTGTAGTCCACCACTCCTCATAGGATTACGTGGTACCTATGTCAATGGCCTTAGAGTCTAGGGTAAAATCAAGGTCCTCATCATTTTAATCATGAAAGTATACATCATCCCTCGAGAGATGATGCCCATCCCCAGGACCGACGACGCTACATGTTGATCGTCGGAATGATGGTCTAGAACGTGGAGCTACTTGGGTATGCCTGAACTATCTCATTACCCTATCATAATAAAATGGTTTGACCACATAGTCATGTCATCTCAACAGAAATTGACTGTGCATCTCATGTCAGTGATCTACCCACTATAGTGTCCACGGATAGGGCCTCCAACAAATATCATCCTCATCTAGCCGGTCAAAATTAATCCTCTAGTATAATAAGTATTCCTCCTACCAAGGTCATCTAAGTGGGTAGTTGAAAACCCTCGGCTCACCTACAACTGTTGTAAGAGGAAATGTAGTGGGCCTCGTACATGTAATGTGCTCAAAGCACCATATTTGTAGCATAGTATAGTGTATGATGCTCTAGAGCTCTAAGAATGAAAAGCAACTGAGATCATAGTATAAATGGACAAGCATGCTACGACCCCATGCATAAATGGTATTTTTCCCCTCCATCGCTCTGATAATATGCACTAAGCCACCATCTAAGTGTGCCCCTCAACCATCTGGAACCAATGTAAGTGCCATGATAATGATCATAATCCACCAAAAGAGTGGTGACCACCCATTTAGGAGCCATTTAAGCTCCACACATGGTTTGATGCTTGAGCGTCACATAGGCCGCTCTACACAATAACATATATCATCTCTCATATGTGTGAATGATCTATCAATAGCCAACTACACATGCTCGCCACAAATTGGGATGCATAAGATGCGATGAACATCCTCTAGTGTGACAGTCATCGTGCCCATGGGAAGACAAAAAATTATAAGTACCTGCATCCCATATCTCTACTAAGGCTAGTAGCATACCATCATGGTACCTCATAGGTGGCATGAGGTATATCCAAAAAACACCAACCTCCTGTAATAACCAAATGTCCTCCTCTTAAAATCAAGTCACTGACTCTTGAAGGAAGCGTAATTGCTTCCCACCGAGATGTTGTATGGATCAAGGGAGCGCCTAAGAGACAAAAATTACATTTAAAATAAGTCCTAAAACAACCAATAAACATCACTAGATTTGTTCTAAGACGCTTTTTAGACAAAATCGACACTTAGACCATTTCTAGATGAAGGCCTGGGACACTTTGCGCTAAAGTGGGACACTTTGTGACAATCTAATCTAAGGTCATAAAATCACTTAGATTACATGAAAAAGTATAGAAAAAGCATGAAAATGAAGAAAATGTAAAGCAAAATTCACTCATCGTACACCGGACGATGCCTTGTTGTGCATCATAACAAACCTGGTCCAATCTCAGAGGTTTGTAGTCCCTGCGACATGGCATCTTCACTCACTCTACACCGAGGTAAAATTGCAACAAGGTAAAAGTCAAATGAATAGTGAAAAGAGTAATTTTTAAAAGTATATAGTAAAACCCTAGTAAATAAAGCTAATTCATTTAAAAGGGGAAGTTCATTAAAATCAACATTTTGGGGTTAGAGGACTCTGTTTTCAACATTGTTTATGGCATTGGATTCGTAATTTCTCTCTCATTCTCATAAAAAGTATATGGAAATACCCTATGATACAACTTGCATAATTCATTGTGGTTTCATGCTCACCCTGATTCCACCCCCATAAAGTAAGTGGAATCAAGGAGAATACATCTACCCTTGAATTCAATTCTCCATAGAAGTTTGATAAGAGAATTTTTGAATGACTAACAAATATGTGTTGTCATATGTGGTTCCTAACATTGTGGTTTTGCAAGTAGCTACAATGGGGGATTCATTCTCCCTAATGAATCCATATGAGTATCCTTTTTCTTAGCAGTTATTTCCTTTAGCTTGCATATTCACGTAGTATAATATAGCAACTAAAGTGTGGGCTAAACATAGTGTTGAAAAAAGTAATCCTTTTTCACACTTTATTTAAAATTATTGACACATAGTCAACTTAATTATGCTTTGGAGTGGTGTTGTAAGGTGTTGTACACATTCACATCTCTCTAGGGTCCTTATTTAATTAAAATACATTTAAATTTTATCTTTTACAAAAGTGTTGTAAAGTGTTGTAAGATATTTTTACACTTTTCCAATGTCTATTCATCTAATTAAGCCTAATGGACCTATCTTGCACTTAAATCGGTCCTTCTTTATGGTGTTGTAAAGTGTTTAAACACACTTGAACACATCTATCTATGGTGGTTAATTAGACTTAATTTCCCCTTTTAATTCAAATTCAAGCCCTGTAAATTACACCTCCCAAAGATCAATCCCAGCACCCAACAATTAAATAACATAACCTTTAATGTGGAAATTTTTAGGTCCTAGAAAGTATGCTAGGACCCATTCACCACTAAGGGTGAATGGGTTCCCTTAATAGGACCCCACTTTCTTTACATATTTCAATTGGGTTTTTTATCCTCTTTTCACCCCCCGAAGCTTCATCCTAGAAAGTGTGCCAGGATCCATTTTACCAAGGTGGCGAATGGGTCCTCCCTTAACAAGGACTCTCTTTTTGAATTTCATCTTGGCAGGATTTTAATTAATTTCATTTCTAGATCTGAGGTTGGATTGAAATATTTAAATTTTGGGGTTAATCCTCTAATTTAGTATAAATACAAGGTTATTTTACATAATTCCACATAAGAGAGAAAACTGGAGCAAGATTACAAGCAAGCAAGAGACAAAGAACTTTCATGAGACAAGGCATTCAAGAAAAAGTGAAGTTTGGAGCAACATTTCAAGATCTTCAAGCTCATTTTGTGTTCAAGATCAAGCATTAGTGAAGGTTGATGATAGATGCCTATGGAGAATCAAGAAGGATTCTAGGTGTCGGGAGATGCACAAGTCATACAACCAAGCCTAAGGACTTGTTTCCTAAGTGATTCCATCTTTTATAATCATCCTATTTGTAGCCTATAAGAGATATTTTCATAATTGTGATTCATTAGAGGTATTAGGCATCTTCTTTAGTGAGTCATTTACATTGGTCATATTGCATTCAAGTGTGTTTTATCCTAACACAATTGGATAAAATTTCTTTTACATTCTCTTGGATCTTAGTCTTAAACACACTTAAGATTGATATTGCACACACTATTACATATTTCAGATTTTTATTCATCATCGAAGGTTTAATTACCAACAAGGGGTTTGATTAAGGAAAATCCCTATCCACCAACAAGATACCAAATTTGTTTTACAAGTTATAGACAAATCCAAGTTCAAAAACAAGAATTTCAAGGTGCAAAGGAGAAGAGAAAACCTAGAAGTTGCAACCCAAATTCAGAGATTTCGAGAAAGTCATAGCAGGACACATTCACCTTTAAGGGTGAATGAGTCCCTATTGAGGGTTGATAGGCATCAAATTCTAGAGATTGCAAGCTTCTAGTTTCAGTTCAGAGCTCCTCAAAAAGGCCTACCAGTCCCCATTCACCTTTGGTGGAAAATGAGTCCATGTTAGCTTCACAGAAAAGTCTAATCTCACCAAGTGCACAACATCCTTGCCTTCTTGTTCCTCTAGAAAAGTTGTAGTTTCTTTTTGTTTTGTGTTCAATTCATGCATTTCATATGTTAGATCTAGGATTAGGCTTTGTTCATTAGCCTAATTCTTTCTTCACAAATCTATCACCACCCCATCCTTGCATAAAGGAAAGAGTGCAAGATCCCTCAATATTGATTCAATTCTCCTCTTGGGTTGATAGTTGCTTCAAGATTCTTAGATCTCATCTTTTGAATGAAACAACCCATATAGGAAAAGGTGGATAGGGGACATTCTTCTCATCTCTCTCTTTTCCTATTTTTCATTTTTAATAAAAAACAATAAGAATAATAATATAATATGTGATATAATATGTAATATAATACAATATTAATAATATAATAATAATAAAATAATAATAATAATAATAATATAATGATATTATTATGAAATCAATTAGGATTCTACAATAAAGTTTTGGGTAAGGGTTAGGATTACTAAGGTTAGATTATGGTTACAATTTTGAAAGTATCTCTAACCTTAATTAAATCCTAGAATCTTAATTGAACAATAAATTGAACCCTAATCTTATTTGAACCCTAACCCTAACCATAACCCTAACTCTTATTGAACCCTTACCCTAATTAAACAGGCTAACCATAACCATAAGTGAATAGCAACTTTAATTGAACTAAAATGTTCACCCGAACTAAAGACCAACTTATATTAAACCTAAACTCTTATTGAAACCTAATCCTAATTAAACTCTAACCCTAACAATAATTTTTAACTTGATTGAATTGTTACCCTAATTAAACCCTAACCCTAACCCTTATTAAACTATAATTCTAATCCTAAATCCTAAATAAATCATAACCTTATTTGAACCCTAACCTTTTTCAATCCCCAATCTTAATCCTAGCATAAAGCCAAATTTAACCCTACTCCTAACCCTAACCCTTATTAAATTCTAATCCAAATTGAACCCTAACCATAACTATAATTGAAAAACAACCTAAACCCTAACATTATTTGTAACTTTTAATTGTAACACTAACCTTAATTCTAAAACTAATAATAGAATTGAATCCTAACCTTAATTTAAACCTAACCCTAACCATTACCCTACCCTTATATTATAAAATTTACCCTCATTAAACCCTAACCCTAACCATAATTACATAACTAAATCGTAACCTTTATTTGAACTCAAAATTTAACCCTACTTTCACCCATTTCAAATTTCACCCTAATATTATTCAATTAGGGTTAATGTTATGCTTAGGTTTTAATTAGGATATGATAAAGCTTTGGCTTAGAAGCAAGGTTAATGTTTAATTCAAGTTAGGGTTAAGGATATTGTTACGTTAGTGTTGTATAGGCATGAATTTACACCCCTTACGCAAATTCCCCTTTTACACTTCCTCACCTTAGAAAACCAAATCTGAAGGAGAAATTCCACATCAACAAGCTTCCTTCATTCCACTTGGCACTCATCTTTTTTGTTGGTAGAAGAATATTTTTCAAAGATGCACGCATGGTGTGTAGATGTCCAAGCGACATGCTTATGTCCTTAATGGATTCCTAAGTGTGAAGCTAGCAGAGATATTACACTTCCTATTGGGAACGATTTGTAACATCGCTCTTTGACCAATTGACCCTGAAAATGCCTTATTCTCCTCACTTCACCTTCAAAAAGATTCATTCTTCATGAAACTCACTCTTCTTTGGCATTCTCTAAGCATTCAACTCATCTTCTTGCATTCTTAGCCTTGATTTTCACTCTCAACAACACTCCAACACTCCATTTTAGAAACAACATTTCATCAACTCCATAAAGAAAGTGTGGAACAAGCCATTGCAATGTGGGCTTGAGGTTTTGCAACACCTCCCTTCATCACAGTTGAGGTTGTGGTGATTGTTCAAGCCTTATTTCTCCATCATTTGCTAGTGATCTCTTGGTGGAGGTGGTAACATTTTGCTCCTCTCCTTTACGATTTGGTTGAGTAGCTTATACTGTCTTGTAGTGTTATTCGTGTAGTTTCTTTCCTTACTTATTTATCATATATTTATCTATCATTTCTATCTTGGCTATCTATGGAAGTGGAAACACCAATACGGAGGTTTGAATGAGGTAGAAACCTATACAACCCCCAACAATTTTCCCTCTTTCTTGTGTGTAGGTGGACGTGCATTTGGGGCTAGCTGGAAAACAAGCATCTTTGTGAGATTATCTTTGTCACCTTCGCCTTCATATATTTACTTTATCATATTCATTTTTACCTTTCCTATATTGTAATCCTATTTTGTTCCTTTAGAAGTGACTAGCTAGGTTGTCAGTTTGTTTTTTAGTGGTTCATATTGTGTTTTTGGTCCTCTGATCATATGGATACCAGTGCACCTGAGAGACTCCAGCATGTCACGCTGCCATCTTGGAACCGTGCTTCTGTCATCGGGAAGAGAGCTACCTGAGGTATAGTGTTGAACCCAAAAACCATCTCGCCTAGCCCTAGTTTGGATTTTGAGTCTGAAGAGTGGTTGCAGGGATTTATAGTCCCCATCATTCTCGTCCCTCATTCAAAACATTCCTTTAGAGTGAGGAAAGCTAGGGTATCCTTCCACTCTTGGATCTCCATGACCTTGGGCCTTGACGTGGTCAGTCCCCCTCTCTTACATTTTTGGTGAACCAGACGTTAACCTGCATCTGGTCATTTGTCAGTGTTGAAAATTTTATTTTGTGCCTGTGACCATTGTGTCCCTAAGTGTTGTGAAGGTTTATGAGCATCACAACCTAGTCCAGGACCTCTGGGAATGTTGTCAGGGAAGTGTGTGACACCTTCTGATGGATAAGATGAGGGTCACCTTTAGTATCTCTATGATCCTTTTCTTTGAACCTACGATGGGTCTTTTAAGATAGGAGTAGTTGTCAAGGGGTGAGGTAGGATTCTTTGATGATACCAACCACATCCCCACTCCTCCTGCATCTCCCACATCATCATAAGGAGATGAGCATGAGGTTGTTCATATTCCTTTAGAACATGTCTTTGCCCTTAGCAAAGGGTTGGGTGACTTGGAGAACCACTTGGAAAGAAACCCGAAGTTGGCTAGGGCCACTCGAGTTATCAGTGAATTGAAGTATATGGTGGGAAAAGATCGAATAGGCATAGAACTCCTAGCTAGCCTCTCTAGTCTAACCAAAGCATGTTCCCTTTCAAATAATGCTAACATTATACAAGGGACCACTTTCAAAGAACATAAGAGAAAATTAGGAATGTCGATGCCTCCCACATCTGTGTACATGGATGATGTTGTACAAGGTCCCTTTGGGCTTCAACTTCACCCCTCCTATCACCTCTAGAAGTGGAGGTTTTAGCGGGATGAGAAATGGGGGATTTGGTAGTGGCAGTATTGGGAGTGGTATTGGCGGAGGTCATTCCAGTGGAGGTCATGGTGGTGGCTTTGGTAGAGGCCCTATTGGTGGCGGTGGCTCTAGCAATGGTTTTGGTGGTGGTCACACTAATGGTGGTTCTGGAGGAGGTCCCTCTAGTCATGCATCTTCTAATGACCCTACTCTGAATACTCTCCTTTAGAATATGGGTAAGATGTAGAGCCAATTTATGAGTCTCTCCCAAGCCTCTACCCAGCCTATCTTCCAACCCTTTTTCTAACATAGCCCACTATCAATAGAAATTCTCAATACTCCCTTCTCACAAGGAGTGGAGATCCTAAAATCTGAGAAGTATGGCGGCAAAGGGGACCCACAAACATAGGTGTCTGTTTGTGCACATATTTCTTCCATCAAGACACCTTTATGGAAAAACTATTTCCAAGATCTCTTAAGGATACAGTGCTTGAATGGTGCAAATAGGGAGATAATGAAAAGATTATAGACTTCATCATGTGGTATCAAACGCTTTTCTCACAAATCTCGTACCCATTTCCCGATTCTGATGTGTAGAAGGTTTTCATAGGTAACTTACAAAGGCCTTGGCAAGAAAAAATTTCCCTTATGAAGCACCCTTCTTTAACGCATTTGTATGAAGCAGTACGAGAGTATCAAAAAATGGTAGTTTAGTTCAAGGCATCTTCCTTGCACTCCCATTCTGAAGGAAAATCTATCATATCAATCTCTAGGAAAGGCAAGGTTGTTGCAAATGTAGTAGCCGCAGCTATGACTGATAATGGCCTCAGACGCAAATGGAAGTTCACAATGTTAGAAAAATCTTACTCTTCCATCTTGAAAAAGTTGTTGAAAGATAAGATCATAACCTTGGAGAACCCTAAGCCTCTTAAGGATCATTACCCTAGTTGGTATGATGCAAATACCTACTGTCAATACCATCAAGTCAACAAACATGATACTGAATGATGTATGCGCTTGTGTCATGAGATACAAGATCGCATCAAGGATGGTACTATTTGTCTCAATGGAAGTAAAAAAATATAAATAAATCAATCGTGAAAGAAAATAGTGAATTGTAGATATACACGGACCCATTTTCAACACATTCGACCAACATGATTATCAATCCCTCTGATTATATCACTCAACCTAAGGCCTATGTCAACATGGTTGTGGTTACTCCTACTAAGTAGCCTATGACTGGTTCACTAGATGTGACATTCACTTCACAGGATATTCCTGTGAACAACAAAACTTCTCCTCTTTACATTCCCACTCACCACAATGACAATGTTGTGACAAGAATCCTAGTGGACCCCGCGAGCCATGTGAATGTAATTACAAAAGAAACATTGTTGTTGAATTTGTTGCATAGAGAGGAGTACAAAGAAAAAAAATCCACCATCTTTATGCATGATGGTCTTTGTCTTAAACCATAAGGCCCGATAACTTTGTCCATCCTAGTTGGACCTAGGGCTATTGCATGGTTTTCAATGTCATTCTAGAGTCATATTTGTTCAGGTTGAAGCTAGGCAGACCTTGGCTAGCTTTCATAAATGGAATTTCCTCCGTAATTCATAAATGTATAAAGTTTTCCCATGAAGGTGTCATACACGTAGTGCATGACACTAGATACCAGCCTTTGGTGTCCCATGGAGGATATTCATTGAATCAATTTTGGTCTACCTCATCCAAGGATGGACCTACTTTACAAAAATTACGTGAAGTATAAGACTGGGGGCAAGGGACAGCCAAAACTGACCCTTCATATAGCACAGTAGCTAGCTACCTCCAAGGGAAAGGAGAAGCTTTCCTCTTCTCGAGTTTCCTCATCCTCTCCCCTTTCTTGGGAGGAGTATTGGATGAGAAGGCCTAGCCTTTACCTGTTAAGCCCGATGGTGCCAACTTGGCATAGACCCAAGATCTAGATATCAGATCTCCCTAGTGAACCTCCTAGGCCTTGGTACTATTTGTACAAAAAGAAGAAAGGTTCTTGAAGGGAATTTTCTCCATGGCTCCTACTGCTTCTACTCCCAATGCAATACATGGGAAGAGGCCCGTTGTCAAGGAATTAAAACCGACTCCCCCTGTTCCATCTCAACCCGCTCTTGTTCTCGTTCAGGAGTTTGTTCCTTCGTCGGAAATGGCTATAGTGGACACTCCCATGGTTGAGTAGGATCCTTTTTTTCCTTCACTACCTTTGGCCCCTAGCTCAAAGAGTCATAGGATCTGCCTTGCACATAGGTGCAAGAGTTGGTGAAAGGCTTTTACAACTAAGAAGGTTTCCTTACAAAGGAAGGAAGAGGAGATGACTACCCATATATTAGGGCCTCCTACCACATCCTCCTCTTTCCTCCCCGCTGCTTTTGTTCATTCTAGCTCCACATTGCTTCCAACTTTTGCTGTGAGTATGAATACGCCTGACCTTAAAAAGGTGTAGGTTTTTATTGCTCCTTTGATGGAGCCGCCTTTGTTGATGTCCCTTCCAGATGTCTTTCCTTTCCTGAAACCCATAGACATTCCAAACACTTTAGTGGTATCTACTGCAATTTTTTCATCCTCCTCTTCCTCTGCACCTCTCACTCATATGTTGGGAGTTCATGTCCCCCGATGGAGCAAAAGGTAGAGAGTAGTCCTTCCAGCAATAGAGGGTGTAAGAGTCTAGTCCACCTCCCTTGAAAGGTGGTCACATGCTGAATTTTTTTGTCCTAGTGACAGAACTAGTCATGGCTTCCCCTAAATTTGTCACCACTTCTGAATAACCCGGTGAGCCTAGCAGTGAATCTCAGACACATCTTTCCCCATCCATTAAGATATGGCATGACACTCCAACAAAGTGTGTGTTTAACTCTTTAGATGAAGCTTCTACCTTGTTAGTGATCTTCCTGAAATTGTTGACCATAGTTGCATAAGAGTCAAGTGAAGGAAACCTTGCGAGGCCTTCTTCCTTAGCCCTTGATGCAAGAGGGTCAGATGCTCCTCCTCTTAACATTCCAGCACTGTAGGCTCATCCTCCTTCCCCCTATGATGATCTAGAGTGGGAAGCAGACGACCTCTAGGTCGATCAGTGTTAGGGGGAGGCCTATTCTTTATCTTTAGAGTAGATGTGTGTGTGTTGTGATGTGTTCCCCCATGATCATTCTATGTGTTTCTGGATGACCCTTGTCACCCTATTTGGTACTTTGATATAGACATGATTTTTGTGTCGTAAACCTTCTTCTATGTGTATCATCATTCTTCCATGTTTGTGATTGATTTTCGACAAAATTAGGGACGATCCAAAGTGTTGGGGGAATTTAGGCTTCCCTTCCATGTTGATCCAATTTTTATTTTTTACTTTTTCTTCTCATGCATTCTTCACATTGTTTGATATAGTAGGGGGTTGATGAAAGCTCATTTTATATACTATTATTATTCATATATATATATATATATATATATATATATATTTATGAGTAGCTCTAACCTTGAAATATCATATCACCCCTGTGTCCTTTATTTGTGTTCATTTATCCTTTGCTCTTTTCTTATCTTCCCCTCTTCTTTACTTGCATTTTCCCTCTCATGCTTGACAACGCCATTTCTATGACACTTCAATTTTTAGAAAATGCATTCATTGCCAACGAATCTTTTCTTGAGAATCTTCACAAACATTTTTTCAAAGAATCACATTCTTGACTTGAAACCCTAACAGAATGTGTTTCCTTCATTATGGTTTCACAAAGAAAGAACTTGAGACCTTTTCTTTGAGGTGGGAGCAACTTCGAACTTCCCCTCCCAAAGGGGCATTTTCTTCCTTTTGAATTCCTTGATGAAGTGAACATCTTTCAAAAGGATTTCTTAATGATGAATTGATGCGAGAAAGAAACATCTCTTCTACACTTTTAGATGATGAATCCCTTGAGTGGACCCCTTTATTCATTCCAAGTTCCTGAGGGACCCATTTGAAATCTTTCCAATCTATTGATGGTCTATGTGACTATCCACTTACTTTCCTACATGTCCACTTTCAGACATGTTCTATCAGTAGGTAAACATGTCGCTTTGCAGGTGCACCTATGAAGCTTCTTTTCAACTTTATGAAGTCCCCTCCTTTGGTTTCCTCCAAGTGAGAGATCTTGGGGGATACCTCCCTACAAGTCTATGGGTCTATAAAGCACTTCTTCTGGGCTTCCTCCATGTGAGAGATCTTGGGGGTCACTCCCCTATAGGTCTACAAGTCTGTAGGGTGCTTTCTTGGGGTTACCTTCATGTGAGAGATCTTGGAAAACATCTTCCTTGTAGGTTTGTGGGTTTGTAAGGTGATTTTATCAGTTTCCTTCATGTGAGACATATTGGAGGACACCTTCCTTACAAGTATGTAGATCTATAAGGCACTTTTCTAGGTATCCTTCATGTGAGATATCTTGGAGGACACCTTCCTGGTATGCCTTGCATAACCACCCCATTTTTTTTTTGGTCAAAATGGGTCCCCTTTGTGTTTATTTTTCCTTGGTGTTCTTGTTTTGGACTTAGGATTTTTTCTTTTTCCTCCTAATTCTTTTTTCTTTTGTTTTTGCGGGTTCGGAATGCGGGCTGAAACTAGACTTAGAACTTTTGCAAAGTTTCAGGTTCATTTTTTGTTCTGGTCCCGACCCTATCTCTTGTCTTGTCATTTCCTTTATTGTCTTGTTTGTCTTGTGCTCATGGGTTTGTTTTCTCCCTTGGGTTTCTTTTATTTTCTTCCCTTTTCGTTTCTTTTCCTTTTTGCAAAAGCAGAACCAGAACTAAAACTAGACCCGAAACTTTGCCAAATTTCTAAGTCTAGGTTTAGTTCCAATTCTACTCCCATATATTTGTCTTTTGTTTTGTCTCATTTTGTGTTGTGTTTCAGGATGGGCTTTTCCCTGGTCCTACTTTCCTTTGTTCTTTTCATTTTCTCTATTGGTTTTATTTCCCTTTCTTGGGAGTGGAAATGGAGTTGGATCTAAACCTAAAACTTTCCCAAGTTCCAAATTTGGATTCGGTGTTGATTCTTCCCCTATTCCTTTATCATCCTTTCTCTATTGCGGGACTAGAGCCAAATCTAGGATAAAATGTGGAACTTTGACAAAGTTCCTGGTTCTATCTAGACACTACTTCCACTCTCATTTTAACTCTGACATACATGCGGGTTGTGTACTTGCTTTCACTTTGAGTTCACCCCTAACCAAATGCTTTAAATGCATCTCACATGCATAAAATGGTTTTTAAAACCTTAATCAAGGTTATTTGGCTCATTACACTTACTTGAAGTAATTTAATGAACAAAGAACTAAAGGAACTCGAAGAGGAGCATGATTTGGCTATGGGTGAGCATTTGTGAGTGGATCCCTATTGATTGTCAACCTTTTCTAGTCACATTTTGAGGTAGGTTGCTTTCCCCCATTTCTTTTTGTGTTTTTCCATTTGTTTTGTTCACTCATTTTTCCTCACACATTCATGAGAATTTTCCCATGAATATTCACTTGTTTCCTTTCATTTTTTTGGTGTTTCCATTTGTCGTTCTTTATTTTCTTTGTGTTTTCCTTCCATTTTTTATTTGTCGCTTCTTGTTTTCACCATTTTCGATGGCTTTTTCATTCCATCACACCCTATTTTTATTAGGGCTTTCTTTTAGATGCATTTTGGTGCCTTAGAGTTGTTTTAAATCTTTCCTTAAACCCCTTTTGATCTTGTATCTTGTATCTTCTCGAACTTACGGGTTTTTTTGTAGGGTTTTTATTCCCTAGTTTAAATGTAAGTCAACGGGCCATGCAAGTTAGTATTTTTTCATTTCACTCCATTTTCACATTGTTTCCCTAGCTCGCTCGATCCGGTTGAGCTTGATTTCTACCTCCCTATGTCCTTTTAACTCATGTCCAAATTGGTGTCAACATGCAAGGATAATCCGCTTAATTCTAATAAGACATGACAGAACCGAAGCCCGAAATGAGTTCATTCATTAAAATTTTGCATAAGATTTTAATTTTGGAAATGAGTTCACCTCCGACCAATTCCAATCTTGATTATGATTACATCAACTTAGCAAGGTTGAGTCATCGAATGTTATAGGGTATTGAAACTTTGGAATTTTTAGTTTCTGATACGGTCCCGATCCTAGTTCCAATTAATGCTATTTGTTTCACCTATCTAGTTCCTGATTTTCTAATGCTCCTGCTCCCATAAGGTTTAAATTTTTACTAATTATGCAGGGTTACCTAGGGAAGAATATAGAAGTGTGAAAAGATAACATTTGTGACCATGATGCTTATGCCTTCTGGTGGTCTAATCCAACCTTGTCTTGCAAGAATAAATAATGTTAGGAGCATCAGAGGAAGTTTCACAAAAGGAAGGGCAAGTTGCAAAAAGTTTAAAGGGGGTAAAACCCAAGATGATAAAGGTGGAGAAATTTCCTTACACTTTGAGATACAAACACCAAGATGCTACTCTTACAGATAGTAAGCTAGATTTGGAGTGGGTAGACATCACTGATACTAATTTAAGCCCATTCAATTGTGAGGAGCTAATTGTAGATACTTTCTCTGAGCATGTGATTGGAAGGACTGTTAGAATAGCCCAATCTAGGCTGGCACATGAACACACTCTTCCCCCTATCAATCCAATGCCCAGAGCTTATACTCACAGCAACAAGGGCATACAATCCTTTATCCAGAAAATGTATGGACCTTTAGGGGAATGTGATCATTGATCTATCCCCACAGATGATGAGGTTTATGTTTAATGCACCTACCCCAAAGAACCCTAAGCAATTGACTGAGGCAAATGGTTTGGATTTATTTAACAAGGACAAGGAAACTAATAGGTCCCACATGAACAAGAAGTGGTTGAGAACTGAGAAGAAGTACTTAACCAAGGTTCCTAAACAACCCAAGAGGGGAGACTTCAGGAAGGAGATAGATGACCTAATCATGATGCTTTCTAGGCTATTTGGAAAGGAATCTACATACTTCAAGAAATGGATGTTTCCATTTATTCAAACCATTTTGGATGGTAGGAAACAATTTGATTGGGGTATGATTTTGTTAGACAACTTGCAACCAGATGTTAAAGGTGGGATAGACCAAAATTTCTTCATGACCTCTTATGTCATAATTTTAGCTACAAGGAGGGGCATATTCCCTGGATTAAATGCAGTGGGAACATTAGCAAAGGCTCCTAGGAAAAATAAGTCAAGGGAGCATTATGATCAACTGACCTTGCAAACCTTAGAGTTGCACTATAGAAGGGTCAATGATGCATTCCTGTATGTTGTCATCAACCGGTTGATAGGAGATGTTGGATACAAGATGAGCAAGGAGGACATGGCTCTCATTGTTGAATGAGCACATTGGTACATCCAATACCCAAGGTTGTCTTATTTTAGGTTTGAAGGCTTTGATGGACATCCTCAATAACTGCCAAGATGTTGCAGTGATAGGATTGTGCTTATGGAGTTCATTTATCAGGCTATGGGGGTTAATAAAAAATTTGCAAGTTACAAACACAAGCATGGATGCCACAAGTTCCCCATGAAGTTGGGAGAATACTATTGTCCTCACAATTTGGTTCCAAAGGTAGTAATGTGAAGAGTTAAGATATCTCAACTTGGGATTTTTATACATCAAGGAAACATTTTGACCCCATGTGTAAGATGAATGGCATAGCCTCTACAATTTTTTATAATCGTTTTAACTTGTTAGAAGATTTTTGGATGGATTTGCAAGATGATTATGATGTTAGGAAAAGAAATTATGAAAGGGTTACCATCCCACAGATGATTGAGTATGGGGTAAAGGAAGATATTATTCATAACTATCAAATGATGGTGTGGTTTTGGACCTTGAGTATGAAGCTAACAATATAGGTACTAAAATCTTGGTTCCAATAAATTGGGATGAAGAAGAATTCATTGATATCAAACAACTTGCCAGGATAGTGACGGATAGAAGTATTCAATGGGTGGTCATGAGGATCAAGGAGCCAAAAGCTCAATCTTCAAAGAAAAGGAAATTAGTAGGTACCTAAGGATATAGAAGATAAAAGAGGAGGACAACTCCTAAATAACAATTGGATTACTTTCCTCCTGGCTTTGGAGGAGATGATGATCTTGTTGAGATGATAAGCAAGGTAGATATATTGGATAGATGGATTGATAGGTTGAACCAATAGGTGGAGGAACTACTTTTTGAAGCCCACAAGGTTCATAAAGAACCATTGGAATCATCTAATGATATGACTACATATGTTGAGGTCCTTTAGAAGCAAGAAGAAGAATACAAAGAGCATGTAAGGAAACTACCTCAACAAAAAATCTTGGGAAAATCTATCCTTGAAGAAGGTAATGAAGATTTCATTGATAAAACGATCAACATTATTAGATTCAAGACTTCATTTATTTTTTCCCATAGAAATGAGGTAAAATAGGCTGGCAAGGATTTGACATACCAAATTGTGGAGTTAGAAGCAATCATAGCTATGATGGTGAATGAAGATATCCCTCTCAAGGATGGTTTCCCTCTTGATGAGTAAAGGAACAAATGGGATAATAGATTTCAAGAGGCAATGCAGAAGGGAGATGATGGTGATGACTTATTAATCGATGGGTTCATGGACATCAAAGAGGTAGTAAGGATTGCTCTGAAGGAGCTTTCCAAATTGGATGATATGCAGAAGTTCATCTCTGTTGAGTTGAAAAGAATAAAGTTTGAGGATAGTTAGGTAGATGGGTCAAATGTGGACATGCTTAGACAAGTATTAGATAGTTATAATGAGTATTTACTTGAATAGAGGATAAAAGAGTGAGGTGTCTATGAAATACCCCTTTTTGAATGAAGCATCAGATGATACGGCTAGTTGGGTAGCTCTCCCGTATTTTTTAGGATCATAACACAAGTTCAACTAAGGATTCCTTAAGTAGCAGTTCGACCTTCTCTTTTTGCATCAGATTTTGATACAGAGTCATCAACAATTGAATTGCAGATCATAATGGGAATGTTGGATGTTGTGGTTGTGTTTCTGATATGTTCTTGCCATTGATGTCAACACTATTAGCATTAATTCATTTAAATTTGTATATTTTGAGGATATTAAGAAAATTGTAATAAATGAGTTGCAGGTTGTCAGTAGTGAAGTGAAGTTCAATATGTCGGTAAGTTTTGTGTGTTGATGAACAGAGGTTGTGGAATATAGGGTTTGTTGCTGAGTATATCTAGTTTATCCATGTCAATTTTTAGAGCTTCGTGTGAAGATTTGATTGAGTTATGAAGATTCTCATTCTGACAGTTTTTATGTTTCTTTAGTTGGTGTTCCTAATTGAAGATGATGCTATTTTAGTTAGTTCAGTTGTTGTGGATGCTTATATTGTGATTTGTGATGCTTGTGGATGTTTCTAGATCATTATCTATCTTTGTTGCATGTCTACATTGATCATTGTGCTCGTGGTTGGTGATTTTCTTTTGGGTGTTCATGTTTTTCTTGTTCTTGGCCAACATAGTGTTTGTAGCGTGTTATGGATCTTCAAGGAGTAATTAATTGAATTTTCTTCATGATTGAGATGTTAATTTGCATCCTCAATAAGTTGTGGCTGACCTTGGTTGATTCACATTAATAATGTTAAATGTTTTGGGCTGACAATTTATATTCATTTTATTATTTTGGTTGAAGCTGACATGAAGGGATGAAATTTCTTGTTGCAGATATATAAGAGTGATTGTTTATTTGAATTGAAGCATGTGATTGTATTCCAAAGTGTTTTTATGTGTGTGTATGTGTGAATATCATTCAAAGGTAGAGAAGAGTGTGTAGAAGAGTGAAGAATTATTCATGTGCTTAACTAGAACTGTGATTAGGCATTAACAAATGCTATTTTACCAATTCAAATCCTTGTGGATGTAATCTGATTCTTTCTATAAGACAGTGTGTCTTCCTTTAGGATGTTATCCTTGTTGTAATTGAGCAGTGAGCTCTAGGAAATGTGCCTAAATGCATGTGCATTCCCCATATTTCATTTTCATTATACTTTTAATAGGATATAATCTTGTGGACTGACCTCCGCTGTGGTTTTTCCCCTAACAGGGTTTTCACGTAAAAAATCTTGGTGCTATGTGTGTTTCTGATGTGTTGATGATTTATTATTTTATGGTTAATTATTAGATCTAAGAATAAGGTTAATAAATTGAATAATTTTTGAATTTATGGACAACTGATTCACCCCCGCTCTCAATTGTCTTCCCTTGTGTTTCCAACAATTGGTATCAGAGCAGGTTCCTTGGAAGAAGTTCAACAGGTTAAGGTGATCTGGGATGACAAGTTACAAGAAGGATAGTCCAAGATTTGATGGAATAAATTATTCTCTATGGAAGACTCAAATGGAGTGTCATTTGAGATGCATTAGTGAACCCTACTAGAACATTACATGTATTGGGAATGTTATTCCTCAGAATGGTCTTACTACTACTGCTGAGATTAGAGATGTTGAGTATAATATTTGGGCTAAGGAAGCTTTGTTGAGTGCTTTGACTAATTTTGAGAAGACAAATGTTATGGATCTGAAGACTACTCATGAGATTTGGAAAATTTTGGAAACCTTTAATAAAGGTGAGACTAATGTGAAGATTTCTAAGTTGCAGAGTCTGAAAGGGAAATATGAAAGATTGAGAATGGGTGATGATGATAACATTAATACTTTCATGAAAAGAGTGAATGAACTTGTGTTTGGTATTAGATGTGATGGTGGACAGATAGAAAAATCTGAGATTGTTTCTAAAGTGATTAGATCCTTACTTGATTCTTACAAAGTCAAAGCTAGTGCTATTGAAGAGCTTTGCACTGTAACAAACATAACCAGAGATACACTGGTTGGTGAGCTGACTGCTTTTGAGTTGAGAGAATTTGGAAATGCCCTTCCTAAGGTTATAAATACATTCAACTATGAGGATGAAATCAGATAGATTGAAGAAGAAGAAGAAAGAGAGATGGAAGAGCTAGAAGATCTTATTGTCAAAAGAGTACTGAGAGGAAAAGGTAAGTATAAAGGAAAATTGTCTCTTAAATGTTTTTCTTGCAATAAGATAGTTCATTTTGCATCAAGGTGTCTAGAGAGAGATCCTAAACCAAGACATAACAGATGATGAATTTGATAAAGGAAATAGAAGTGATGATGAATGGGTATTTATTGCTATCAAGGAAAATAATCCTATATCTACTGAATTTGCTGGTGGTACAAATGTGGAGAAAGCCCTAGCTGCTCAAGTTGAAGAGAAAGATGAATGGGTGATTGACAGTGGATGTTCACATCATATGATAAGAGATAAAAGTAAGTTTGTAAGCTTGGAAAAGTATGATGGTGGTGTTGTGATATTTGGTGATAATACAGCTAGTGTGATCCATGGAACAGGATGCATTTCTCTTGATGGTAAACATAATACTGATGATGTTGTATATGTGGAAGGCTTGAAGCATAATCTTTTGAGTGTTGGTCAGATGGTTTATAAGGGATACAATCTTTAGTTCAAGGATGGAAAGTGCAGAATATTGAGTTTTAGAAATGAAATTGCATCAAGTACAAAAACAATAGGCAATATCTTTCACTTGAGTGATGCTAGTAAAAGTTGGTTGATTGCTCAAGTTGATGAAAGTTGGTTATGGCATAGGAGAATGTGTCATGTTAGCTTTGATAATATTTTCAAGATAAGTTCCACTAAGGTTGTGAGAGATCTACCTAAGTTGGTGAAACCTACTAATGCTATATGCAAGGAATGTCAGTTAGGAAAGAAAACTAGAATTTTATTTCAGAGTAAAAAGCATTGTTCAAATGAATTGTTAGAGCTTGTGCATACTAATCTATGTGGCCCCTCTAAGGTCATAATTTTACAAGGTTATAGGTATTTCATGTTACTCATTGATGATTATTCTAGAATGGTATGGGTTACTTTCTTAAGGGAGAAATTTGAAGCATTAGAAGAGTTCAAGATCTTTAAAGCTATGGCTGAAACAAAGATAGGTTTGAAGATTAAATTTCTAAGATCAGATAGAGGTGGTGAATTCACTTTCAGTGAATTTAATTCTTTTTGTGAAGAACATGGAATAAAGAGACAATTATCTGCACCGTGGACCCCTCGGCAAAATGGAGTTGTGGAAAGGAAGAACAGAACAATTGAAGATGCTACTAGAAAAATGATGTTGGAAGGAAATGTCCCTCATATATACTAGAGAGAAGTTGTGAGTACTATTGTGTACACACTCAACTAGGTACAAATCAAAGGTGATACTGGTAAGACCAATTTTGAGCTATGGACTGGTCAAAAGCTTATTGTTAAATACTTCAAGATATTTGGAAGAAAATGTTATATTAAGAGAGATGAAGACATAGGAAATTTTGATGATAGGAGTGATGAAGGTATCTTTCTGGGTTATTCTACTAAAAGCAAGGCCTGCCGGTGTTACAATAAAAGATTAAAGAAAATGGTTGAAAGTGCAAATGTCAAGGTTGATGAAGACTTAGGTACACCATCTAGAACCTGTGGATATGACTCTAATCATCAGGATGATAGTACAAACCAAGGAAAGCAAGTTCAAACTACAAATCAAGTGCAAATCAATTTGATAAATCAAGAGAATGAAGAAGGAGAAACTAGTGGAAGCACATAAGAGAGAACACAATATCCTGAAGTTGAAGAACATCCTAAGAAGATTCTAAGGTATGTAAGATTGAATCATTCAGAAGATTAGATTAGGAGAAAAATTGTAGAAGAATATTGCTTGATTTCAAAGACTAAGCCTATCAATGTGAATGAACCATGTAAAGATGAAAAATGGGTCAAGAAGCAATGAAAGAAGAGTTAAAATAGATTGAAAATAATGATACATGGATTCTTGTTTCCAGACCTAAGGAAAAGAATATCATTGAAACCAAGTGGGTCTTTAGAAGCAAACTGAATGAGAAAGGTGAAGATATTAGAAACAAAGCAAGACTAGTATGTAAAGGATATTCTCATATGGAAGGAATTGATTTTAAAGAGACCTTTGCCCCTGTTGCTAGAATTGAAACTATAAGATTATTTCTTGCCTATTTTGCTTACAAGAACTACAAATTTTATCAGATGGATGTCAAATTATCTTTTCTAAATGGAGAATTGGAAGAAGTGTATGTTGAGAAACCTAATGGATTCCAGCTAACCAATAAGGAAGATATGGTGTGTCAGTTGAAGAAAGAATTGTGTGGACTCAAACAAGCCCCTAGAGCATGGTATGCTAGATTGGACAAGTATTTTCTGAAGGTTGGATTTAACAAAGGTACTACTAATAGTAATTTGTATTTCAAGATTGATCATAATAAAGATTCGATTGTTGAAGTCTTTGTTGATGATATCATTTTTGGAGGAGATGATGGTTTGTGCATGAAGTTTGCTAATAAGATGTTGGATGAATTTGAGATGTCTATGATTGGTGAGATGAAATTCTTTTTGGGATTGCAGATTACTTAGTTAGATAAAGGGATTTTTATATCTCAATCCAAGTATGCGAAGGAATTGTTGAAGAAGTTTGGTATGGAAGATTCAAAGCCAGTTGGTACACCCATGGTGACCGGATGCAAGTTGACAATAGAAGATGATTCTCTAAAAGAAAATCAGACAAGATATAGATCAATGATTGGTAGATTGTTGTATTTAACCCAAACTAGGCTTGATATCATGAATGTCGTATGTATTGTTGCAAGATTTCAAGCTGGTCAAAAGGAATCTCATGTGACTGTTGTGAAGAGAATTTTTAGATACTTGAAGGGAACTGTTGACTTTATCCTATGGTACTCTAAAGATGATGATATTACTTTAAGTGCCTTTACTGATGTTGATTGGGTAGGAGATGTAAATGTCAGGAAAATTACTAGTGGTGGAGCATTATTCTTGGGTAAGAAGTTGATTTCATGGTTAAGCAGGAAGCAGGATGTCATTTCCTTGTCTACTGTAGAGGTTGAATACATTGTTGTTGCTAACAATTGTACTAAAGTCATGTGGATGAGACAAATGTTGAAGGATATCAGAGTTGTCTATAATGAACCTATTGCCATATTCCATGATAATTCAAGTGCTATTAACATTTCCAAGAATCTAGTGTTGCATTAAAAAAAAAGCATATATCTATCAAGTTTCACTTTTTGAGGGAGAAGGTAAGTGAAAAGGAATTCAGAATGGAGTATGTGTCATATACTAAGGAGCAGATTGTAGACATCTTTACCAAGTCGTTGCCTAAGGATACTGTTTAGTATCTCGGAAGGAAGCTAGGGGTGATTACCCCTCCTAATCAAAACTAAGAATGCATTGCATTGCATCAGTCTATGCATTTCATAGTCATACCTTGTTTCAAATTGATGTTGTGGTGGCTGCTACTTAGGCAGAGTAGTCAGATGTACAGATGTTCAAATATGTGGTTCAGATTTTGTGTGGAGTTTAGAGATCTTTGTCATTGATGTAAAAGGGGGAGAAGATTCATGTGAAAAAATGGTGATTATTTGGGGAGAAGAGCCTTGTGGGGAAAAGATCATGTGAAATTTTTGAGGAGAAAATGAGTCAAATCCTAAGGGGGAGTAAGTGTCAAGAGTTAGTTGTGTTGATGGTGTTTTTCACATCATGTGTTTCCATCAATTCCAAAGGGGGAGATTATTGGATGTTGTGGTTTTGTTTTTTATATGTGGTTTTCATTGATGTCAACACTTATCATTAATTTATTTGAAGGTATATATGTCGAGGATATTGAGAAAATTGTAATAAATGAGTTGCAGCTTGTCAATAGTGAAGTGAAGTTCAATATGTCAGTAATTTTTGTACATTGATGATCAAAGATTGTGAACTAAAGGATTTTTTTCTAAGTATATCTAGTTTATCCACGTCGAGTTTCAGAGATCCGCATGAAGATTTGATCGAGTTATGAAGATTCTCATTCTGACAGTTTTTATGTTTCTTCAATTGGTGTTCCTAATTGAAGATGATATTATTTCAGTTAGTTCAGTTGTTGTAGATTCTTATCTTGTTATTTTTGATGCTTGTGGATGTTTCTAGATCATGATTTATCTTTTTTGCATGTCTGCATTGATCGTTGTGCTCGTGGTTGGCAATTTTCTCTTGCATGTTCATGTTTTTCTTGTTCTTGGCTGACATAGTGTTTGTAGCGTGTTGTGGATCTTTGAGGAGTAATTAATTGAAGTGTCTTCATGATTGAGATGTTAATTTGGGTCCTCACTAAGCTATGGCCAACCTTGACCAGTTGATTCACATTAATAATCTTAATTGTTTTGGGCTAACAGTTTATATTCATTTTATTATTTTTGTTGAAGCTGACATGAAGGGATGAAATTTCTTATTGTGGATATATAAGAGTGATTGTTTATTTGAATTGAAGTGTGTGAGTGTATTCCAGAGTGTGCTTCTGTGTGTGTGTGTGCGAATATCATTCAAAGGCACATCAGAGTGTGAAGAAGTGTGTAGAAGAGTGAAGAATTGTTCATGTGCTTAACCAGAACTATGATCAGGCATTAGTAGATGCTATTTTACCAGTTCAAATCCATGTGGATGTAATTTGATTCTTTATGTAAGACGTTGTTTCTTCCTTTGGGTGGTTATCCTTCTTGTAATTGAGCAGTGAGCTCTAGGTAGTGTGCCTAAATGCATGTGCATTCCCCATATTTTATTTTCATTATACCTTTAACAGGGTATAATCTTGAGGACTAACCTCCACTGTGATTTTTCCCCTAACAAGGTTTCCATGTAAAAAATCTTGGTGTTACATGTGTTTTTGATTTGTTGATGATTTATGCTTTCATAGTTAATTATCAAATCTGAGAATAAGGTTAATAAAGTGAATAAGTTTTGAATTTTTGGATAACTAATGCACCCCCCCTCTTAGTTGTCTACCCTTGTGTTTCCAACAGGGAAGTCATCTCATGTAGCTCCAGTTACTCCTAGATTTGTGGATCTCAATTTTTTATTAGAGGAATTAGTGTTAAGACTTGTCTATATGTAGTTTTTCTCTCCATGTTATAAAGGTCAGCTAATTGAAGAAGGATTAGCTACCTAAAGGAGAAAGTTAGGAGAATTTTTATAGTGATTATAAACTTTTACAATTTTTATGCAAGATACTTAGATATTTTTATAGTTTTCAATACAATTTATGTTATTTTCTAGAACTAGTTTTAATGATGATGTCAATGAACAAATGGTCATTTGTATTCCAGTGAATGTTGTGCATAAATGTCTCTTATTTGATGAAATTCAATAGAAGATTCAGGATCTAAGACTGTTTCCATTGAATTATCAGTGAATGGGATTTCTTTGTGTTTATTGATGCATGAATTTTAATGATGAGCTATGATGTGTTCTTGTTGATTTTGAAGCTTATGAATGGTGAATGATTGTATGTCTTGAATTTGCACTATGAATTAATGCAATGGTATGGATTGTTCTATAGATTGTATCATTCTATGGTTTATTTGTTTAAAAGGAATGCTCATTATGAAGTTTGTATGTTGAAATTGAAGGAAAGCTACGTTTATGTTTTGTTGTCCTAAGCTCTGTTCTATCTTTTGATATTTATTTACACCCCCCAAATGTTAGACTAATTTTTACTATGCAATTGTATCCCTTTACTAACAGACCCCTTGAACATTATAGTTGCATAGGCCACTCAACAACATCAACACAGTTGAGAACCAACTACAGAGACCTTGGAAGATAAGTAGCTTTATATTTTTTATCCTTTTCAGGAGAAATAGAGTATAAATATTTTGTTTTAATGTTATTGTGCTACATTGACCATTAACACTTTCTTTCAGGTCTGCGGATTTGTAGGGCACTTCCTTGGGGTTTCCTCCATGTGAGAGATCTTTGAGGACACCTTACTTGTAGGTCTACACACCTGTGAAGTGCTTACTTCTTAGGGATTCCTTCATGTGAGAGATCTTGGGGGTCGCCTCCTTGTAGGTCTGTGGGCCTGTAAGACACTTTCAATCTACAACTTCATAGTTCTGCGGGGATATGAAGTCCTCTACTTGTCCTGCACTCTTGAGTTTTCCAAATCACAGTCTGCTTCCTCGATGGTTCAAGTATACACTTCTAACCCTATTCACTCTTTGCTCTACTTTGCCAAAGTACTCATCAATATTTGTGCTCTCTAAAGTGGGGGAAAAAATTATAGGCACGAATTTGCATCCCTTACGTAAATTGCCCTTTTACACTTCCTCGCCTTAGAAAACCAAATCTAAAGGAAAAATTCCACATCAATAAGTTGCCTTTATTCCACTTGGAATTCATCTTTTATGTTGGTACAAGAATATTTGTTGCAGATGCGCGTGTGGTGCGCAGACATCCACACGGTGTGCTTATGTCCTTGATGGATTCTTGTGTCTAAAGTTGGCAGAGGTGTTACACTTCCTATTAGGAATAATTTGTAACATCCCTCTTCAAACAACCAACCCCAAAAATCCCTTATTCTCCTCATGTCACCTTCAAAAAGATTCATTATTCATGCAACTCAATCTTCTTTGGTATCCTCCAAGCATTCAACTCATCTTCTTGCATTCTTAGCCTTCATTTTCACTCTCAATAGTACTCCAACACTTCATTGACTCCACAAATAAAGTGTGGAACAAGCCATTGTAGTGTGGGCTTGAGGTTTTCCAACACCTCCCTTCATCACAGTTGATGTTGTGGTGATTTTTCAAGCATTCTTTCTCCATCATTTGCTAGTGAGCTCTTGGTGGAGGTGGTAACATTTTTCTCCTCTCCTTTATGATTTGGTTGAGTAGCTTTATACTGTCTTATAGTGTTATTTGTGTACTTTCTTTCCTTACTTCTTTATCATACATTTCTCTATCATTGCTATCTTGGTTTTCTGTGGAGGTGGAAACACCAAAACAAGGGTCTGACTAAGGCAAACTCCTATACAGCCCCCAAAAATTTTCCCTCTTTCTTGTGTGTAGGTGGACGTGCATTTGGAGCTAGCTGGTGAATGAGCATCTTTGTGAGATTTTCTTTGTCACCTTAGCCTTCATATATTTACTTTATCATATTCACTTGTACCTTTCCTACTTCATAATCCTATTGTGTTCCCTTAGAAGTGACTAGCTAGGCCGTCAATTTGTTTTCTGGTAGTTCATACTGTGTTTTTGGTCCTCTGATTATATAGACACCAACACATCTAAGAGATGCCAGTACGCCACGCTCTCATCCCAGAACCGCACTTCCATCCTTGAGTAGAGAGCTACCTAAGGTACAGTGTTGAACCTAAAAACTGGCTCACCTAGCCCCAATTTGGATTTTGGGTCTAAAGAGTGGTTGCAGGGCCTTATAGTCCCCATCATTCTTGTCCCTCATTTGAAACATTCCTTTAGAGTGAGGAAAGTTAGGGTAGCCTTCTTCTCTTGGATCTGCATGACTTGGGGCCTTAACGTGGTCAGTCCCCCTCTCTTACAAGTGTTAGGATTCAATTATGATTAAATAAGGCCTACAATTCAATTAGGGCATGGTTCAATTAGGGTTGGGGTTAGGTTTTTGATAAATCCTGGGGTAAGGATTACAATTACAAATTAAGGTTAGATTTAGGGTTATGGTTATGGTTTGACTTAGGGTTAGGGCTAGTGTTAGGGTATTAGGTTTAAATTTACAATTAGTGTTACAATTATGTTGGGATTAAATTCAATACCAAATTTTAATTATTCTCTTACATTGAGCATAAATCTAAGTTCTACTATCTATCCAATTCAATTTCCTAAGTTTAGTATTTAATTATTAAATAATCACTCTCATAACTATAATTGATGAATCTAGGTTGATTTGTGCTTATTTGGATTAGGATTAATATCAATTAAATTTAGGAAAATTTTATTTCGTTTACAATTATAGAAGTATAAAAAATAATATTGGTATTTAAGTTTAAAATTATTTTCATCACATTTCATTACATGAGGACATACATAGACTATTAACACAAACTATGCCACAGAAAAGTATTTGTAAATCTCAAAAAAGAAATTTCATTTAAATTATGGCTATCAATCTAAAAAGGTAAACTATTTGTAGTTTAAATCCATTAAATGGATGAATTTATCTAATTATTTTTTTTCATTGCTTTATATTTTTACAAAATAATTACAACTAATTTAATTGTGACTATATACAAAATTAAGATATCTTAATGAATGAAAATTTATACAAATTGTTGAATTTAAAGTTTAATTAATTAACTTATTGATTTCAATTACACTATAAGTGAATAAATTTATAATCATTTTTTACATTAACATTTTTTTAAAACCTCTATATATTTTTTATATTTGTAAAAAAATGAGATTAAGGGGCCTAGACCAAACACAATAAAATAGCCAAAAAGGCATATAGATAGTCTCACAAGATGTGAGATGAATTTGAACATAAGTGGTTTAAAACATTTAAACAAGAAAAGAGATAAAGAAATAGTAGATAAACAACCTAGAAATATAAATAGAATAGATGCAAAAGGCTAGAGATAAATCAACTTTTGTTTTCCACTAGCTACCTCTCATTCCCTATTAAGGAAGTCCAATTTTTTTGTAAATATGACCTCAATATTCCTTTCCTTGGATTTCAATTCCTCCTGCTCCAAGCTATAGTGTAGTAAAATGTATCCCTGGACATTTTCACACTCGTTTGGGCCCTTCTTGTGGATTTTGGTTTAATGTTTCCTTGATTTAGTGTTACAATGTTGTTAACACATTCACATTATGTCTTGGGCCCTTGTGAACTAATAGATTTTAATGGTGCCTTGTAAAAGTGTTGTCAAGTGTTGTAACACACCTTCATACTTTTTTAGGGTTTTATCAATTATCTAAGCATAATAAATACAATTTTATCTAAAATCAACCTTAATCTTGCCTTATTTGGAGTGTTGTAAAGTGTTGTAACACACTTTCACATTTATTTAGGCTTGTCATTAATAATTGGGCTTTCTTATGCTTTAATTGGCCCCATTTTGCATCCATGAGCCTTATTCATGTGTATTTTTGAGAATAATCCTAACAAACATCATTTAAAACATAAAAATCTTGAAACCCACCTTAAATTCCTAAGTTGGGACTCATTCACCATTCTAGGCGAATGAGTCCCCTTAGGTGGGACCCATTCGTCTAGGGTGGCAAATGAGTCCCCTTTAACTCAAAATTAAAATTTATGGTGGGTTTTTATTCTCCAAGATCCAAGGTCGGCCTATAGTGCTGTAATTTTGATAATTATTGCATAATTGAGTATAAATACAAGTTTCTTTCTCTCATTTTCATGCCTAGCAAGTATGATCAAGCATTCAAGAGTTCACAAGAGTATTTGAGCATTCACAAGAGCATTCAAGTCATTTCAAGGGAAGATATCAAGCTTTCAAGAGCATCTTTCATGTGTCAATTATCATGTCAAATATTGTTTGCATCATGTTGTTTTAGAGCTAACAATTGTGATGTAGGATTTATGATTCAAGCAAGTGTTTCAAGAAAGATCTATCTCCTTGAAAGCAAGATTCAAGAACCACATACATTAGAGCCATTACTTACATGTTTTAAGCACCTTATTGCTAGGGTTTTGGTGAGTAGCAACATCATTATTTGTTCATTCATCATTCTCCATTTTATTTCATTCTATTTCAAGGGTTTAATTACCAACAAGGGGTTTAACCAAGGCAAACCCCTATCCTCTAACCCCACAACATTTTTCCCTCTCTTTGTATGTGATTTGCAGGTATAGGTTGCAGATTGATCAAAGAGAAAGTTTGGAAAAGTTTTCATCAAATTTTCAAAGAAATTCAAAGTTGTAAACAAGCCTTGGAGAAGCTTGGAGAAGGTCTATAGGCTGAATTTTGCAATTTCAAAGCTCAATCTGAATCAGGAATAGAAAAGTAGACTAAGAGCTACAAAATCCAGTTTTGAATTTTTAGAATACGGAAGTGGACTAATTTTCCATTGTTAACGCATGATTCCCACTGTACCTATCTGTCAGGGATTTTTGCAGATATGAGTACCCATTTGTTTGAAACTCGTTCCGACATAGTTTACCTGAAACTGGAATAATTCACCTAGCTTGGCGTATAACTCCCAGTTGGCATAAATAGATCCATTCCATCTCCAACAAGTTTTCAAGTACACATTTCTAGTTTCATAAACTTGCATTACATTTTACTTGCATTTCTAGGTCATTTTGCATATCACACTGTGTTTTCCAGCACTTCATGTTTTCCAAGTTTACACTTGATGTTGAACCCCATTTTATTAAATTCATCCCCTAGGACAATACCCTTTTCCAAATTTCAATCTCCTTTGCATTGGAATCTCAAGGGTTTGTCCTTGAGTGAAGTGTTGGGATTTGTCTCTCTCCTTTTAGGTCCAAAACCCTAAAGGTGTAAGAGAGTCCACAAAAACAACTATTTCATTTTGGTGAACCAATATTTAGAGCATCATATTTTTGATTTAGAGTGCATT
The DNA here is from genome assembly GCA_007258455.2 of Sequoia sempervirens. Taxonomy (NCBI): domain Eukaryota; kingdom Viridiplantae; phylum Streptophyta; class Pinopsida; order Cupressales; family Cupressaceae; genus Sequoia; species Sequoia sempervirens. Next base: position 148,297 of record VDFB02286593.1, read on the forward strand.
TAGATCCTATAGTTAGATTGCATTAACATTGCATTGGATCTTGCATTGTTTAATTTGCATTCTAGGGTTTCAAAAGTTGCATTAGTGAGAAGCTCATTTAGCTTGCATTATTGCACTTAAATTCTTTAAAAAAATCATCAATTTCTACATTTACATCTTAAATTTGCATCAGAAAACATAAAAAACATAAAACCCAATTCTAAAATTCTAAAAATTCTCAAACAAATCAGTACCTAGACTCATTTGCTGCCTTGGGTGAATCAATCCCTTTGCATATTTTATATTGCATTTTTTGGAATTCGGTCTTAATTTTCTGAGTTTCTATTTCTAGTGGTTATCTCCCTATTCTTGTTTGTAGACTTCCTATTTCATTCAATACACTACATTTAGTTTAATTTCATTCTTCTTGTGCATTGATAAAAATCAAAATTGCATTTACAACACTGTTGCATAGTTTAGAATCTAAAATTTGTATCATGGATATATGCTTAAAATAACAAGCTTTGGATGTTATTAAATTCCTTAGTGGATGTGTCAAGTTGTGCTTTTGGAAATGATCCTAATGACATTAAACTTATGCTCCTTCAACTCCTAATGCATGTCCTCCTCATGATGTTGATGTATCATTGGAGAAGATGATGACAACATGAATAGGTTCCTAAACAATTGTCTTGACAACCTTGAACCTAATGCATCCTTCTATCCACCCATGAAACAACAAGATCTTCATAAAATACCACCTCTTGAGATGTTTGGTTACTTACATCCTGAAACAAAAGTTGAACCTAAGTTCCCTACAACAAGTGAACCTAGTTCCTCTATACAAGCAAACACTCAACCATTTTATGATAACAAAGTAACAAATAGTCCTATCGATCTTGAAGAAACATATGGAAAAGGATTCACAATCTTCAGTAAACAAGTATGTGACACAAGTGAACATGCAATTCATCTTGTGAAATTCCTAGAGAAAATACCAATGGATAAAAACACAAAATGGATAGGATACAAGATCCCCCTCATAATGAAAAGCCTCCTCGAGAATATCTAAGGCTCTAAGATGACGGTACGGTGATCTTTGATTCTCCTCTCGATTTGAATGTCCTTCTTCCTAGAGAACAACCAAAGAATCATAACAATGATGTTCCAAGGATGTGAGGATCACCTTAGGTCCTCCTCCTCCATATTCCACTAAATAAAAGGGTGTATATAGCAAACACAAGAGACCTTACAAGTTAGAAAAATTGAAGTCTCCTCGTCCTCCACCTAAATGTGAAAGGATATTACAAATAATTTTAAACAAAGAACTAATAACATTACCACCTATGAATAGGTTGGTGCTATATCCTAAAGATGAAAAAGTTCCACATTATGCATATCATCAAATTCTTGGGCACAGTACTGATGAATTTCATGCATTCTAGTTAATATTACAAAACTTTTGATTTGATGGCAACCACTACCATCATGTGATTGCCTAATATTTCACCACTTGTCATGTAATAGTTGTAGAATATCCCATTCTCACTATTACATGACCTTTCCCATCACCTACCTTGGCTCATTCTTGCTTCACTCTAAGTGGGGGCAAGAATTTGATAGCCTTGTCCTAGTAATGCAATTGTCATTGTCCCTCAGGTTCGTTGTCTACCTTCCACTTATACAGACTGAGATTGGGAGGCAGATGACTTGTTCATAGGTTAACTTGAATTTTCCTTGTCTTTTGTATTATTTCCTTTTTTTTTTTTGTGTGATTGCATGTGTATAATGTGATCCCCCGTGATGTTTTGTTTGATGTTCTCTCTCTTCGTGGCATTCCTCTATTTGTACCTTCATTCTTCTCTATGTCATGCATCTCTTTTGCTTTCTATCATTTTTAGTTGTCTTGTGTTTTCCTTTTAGGGATGACACAAGGTGTCAAGACACCCTATGTCTCTTCCATGTCGATGCAAAAGGATTTCTTTTTCTTTTTCCTTTTCATTTTCTCTTTTTGTTGTTGTCTTGTGTTTTCCTTTTTGGGATAATGCAGGGCATTGAGACATTCATGTTTCTTCCATGTTGACCCAAAAGGTATTTCTTTGTTTTTCGCTCTATTTGTGTCATTCTTCCAATTCTAAGTTTATTTGGGGATGATGACAATTCCAAGATCCCTATAAATCATTGCAACAAAGAACATACCAACCCTAAATCCATAGATCCCTTATGTGTTTGGTGTTCTCATTTTGGAGGAAGCCCCTCCCTTTTCTTTTACTCAAGTACATGACACAACTTTAGTTGGAAACATATGACTTGGCATAGGGATTTCCAAGTCGGCTCTAACATCTTCTTTCTTGTTAGCATTCTTCATTTTCTACTTTAAAGTAATTGCTCATAGTATGGTGTTAACAATTTCTTTAAAGTGGGGGGCATACATTGGCATTATTATTTTGCATTTTCCTTTTCATGCTTCTTAGTGTAGCCTTCTTACTTCATACAATGCATTTGTCACTTTGTGGATGAAATTGGATGTGACGTCCTTCATGAGCGCGATCTATCTTAGCATATTACATTCCTCTTGGTGGCTTGATGCGACACATGGCATCCCCTAAGTTGTGAATCTTCTATTCTTTGATCAATCCTCTCTTGGAGACATTAGGCACATTGTTCCTTAAGTTAAGACCTCGCATGAACTAAGCAAGACTCCTTTGAACATCATTTTCATGTTGCATTTTGCATTTGTTGTTATATGGCCACCTTACATAACACAACTTGAATTCCTGTGGATCCATCCTATTTTTTCATGAGCTCCAAACATACAAAGTTTTGCTTGTCTCATGAAGCTTGAACATCCTTTTTGCATGGCGCCTTATTAAAGTTATCAAGAGGTATAACTTTGGTATGGTTGAGCGGGAAGCCCAATCTGAGGCATGACTTTTCCCATAGCCACTTGCATGAGTGTTAGTACATACAAGCCATGAGTGTATGTTTCACACCCTTTTCGGCCTTCTCACTCAATGACTAGCCTGAAGTACTATTGCCTCAAAGTGAGTATGCACTTTTTTTTGGAAAAACAACCTAGATCTAATCCACATCGTGTTGTACAAATGGTCGAAGCTTGATCTTATTCTTTCTTGTTTCCCTTTCTCTCTTTGGTAGTGTATGCTTGTACCTTGTTTCCATTCTTGATATAATTTTCATGTGTGTTCCTTTGTGCTCATCTTGGTTTGTCATGGGATCTTGATCACCCCTCTTGATCTTTGTTGTCTCATCTTACCAACATTGGTACATTCGAACCCCTGTTGATGTGTGTTTTTTTCTACTTTAGTGTGAGTTTGAAGCAGGTTCTTCCTCTCACTAAAGTGGGGGCTAAATTTAGTGTAGTGAAATGTATCCTTGGAAATTTTCACATTCGTTTGGGCCCTTCTTGTGGATTTTGGCTTAATGTTGCCTTGATTTATTGTTGCAATGTGGTTAACACATTCGCATTAGGTCTTGGGCCCTTGTGAACTAATAGATTTTAATGGTGCCTTATAAAAGTGTTGTGAACTGTTGTAACACACTTTCACACTTTTCTAGGGTTTTATCAATTATCTAGCATAATAAATACAATTATATCTAAAATCAACCTTAATATTTCCTTATTTGGAGTGTTGTAAAGTGTTGTAATACACTTTCACATTTATCTAGGCTTGTCATTAATAATTGGGCTTTCTTATGCTTTAATTGGCCCCATTTTGCATCCACAGGCCTTATTCATGTGTATTTTTTAGAATAATCCCAACAAACGTCATTTAAAACATAAAAATCCTGAAACCCACCTTAAATTCCTAAGGTGGGACTCATTCACCATTTTGAGTGAATGAGTACCCTTAGGTGGGACCCATTTGCTCAGGGTGGTGAATGAGTCCCCTTTAACTCAAAATTCAAATTTCTAGTGGTCTGTTATTCTCCAAGATCTAAGGTCAACCTGTAGTGTTGTAATTTTAGGAATTATTGCATAATTGAGTACAAATACAAGTTTCCTTCTCTCATTTTCATACCTAGCAAGTTTTATCAAGCATTCAAGAGTTTACAAGAGAATTTGAACATTAACAAGAGTGTTCAAGGCATTTCAAGGGTAGATTATCAGGCTTTCAAGAGCATCTTTCAAGTGTCAATCATCATGTCAAAGATTTTTTGCATCATTTTTTTTAGAGCTAACCATTTTTATGTAGGTTTTATGATTCAAGCAAGTGTTTCAAGCAAGATCTATCTCCTGCAAGAAAGAGTCAAGAACCACATCCATTGGAGCCCTTACTTACATGTTTGTAGCACCTTATTGTTAGGGTTTTAGTGAGTTGCAACATCATTATTTTTTCATTCATCTTTCTCCATTCTATTTCATTCTATTTTAGGGGTTTAATTATCAACAACGGGGTTTGACAAAGGAAAAACCCTATGCTCTAATGCCACAAAATTTATCCCTCTCTTTGCATGTGATTTGCAAGTCTAGGTTGTAGATTTATCAAAGAGCAAGATTGGAAAAGTTGTCATCAAGTTGTCAAAGTAATTCAAAGTTGTAAACAAGCCTTGGAGAAGCTTGGAGAAGGTTTATAGGTTGAATTTTGCAATTTTGGACCCAAATTTGAATCAAGAATAGAAAAGTATACTGAGAGCTGCAGAATCTAGTTTTGAATTTTCAAAAAAATAGAAGTGGACTAATTCACCACTATTGGAAAATGATTCCCATTGTACCTGTCTGTCAACGATTTTTGCAAATCTAAGTACCCATTTGTTTGAAACCTATTTTGGCACAATTTACTCGAAACTGGACTAATTCGCCCAGCTTGGCGTATGAGTCTTAGTTGGCATAAACAGTAAATTTTTCAAGATTCTAGAGCTCCATTCCATCTCCAACAAGTTTCGAGGTGGACATTTCCAATTTTGTAAACTTTCATTTCTAGGTCATTTTACATATCATACTGTGTTTTCCAATATTTCATGTTTTCTAAGTTTACACCTAGTGGTGAACCCCCTTTTATCAAATTCATCCCCTAGGATAGCCCCCTTTGACAAATTTCAATCTCCTTTGAATTGGAATCTCATGGGTTTTTCCTTGAGTGAAGTGTTGGGATTTGTCTCTCTCCTTTTAGGTCCAAAACCCTAAAGGTGTAAGAGAGTCCACAAAAACAACCATTTCACAATCCCTAATATTTGATGCTATACTCCATCATCTAAGATCGTTTCCTCTTGGTTCAACCACCATGTCGCCCCCCATCATTTATGAAGTTCATACTAAAGGATATACCTATCAATTGTAGAATTCTTGATAGCTTCCTTGTTGAAAACAACTACATTGTTGAGGTTCTTCCTGAGATCTATGTAGTTTTTCCTTATTTCTTCAATGCTCTATTCAAGTTCCTCCCCTTGTTGAAAGTGCTATCAAATTTGTCCATCATTTTCCATATTTCATCCTCAACCCGTCACTCTACCATTTTGCTTTGCACTTGGCATTATTGATTTGGAAATTGGATAATCAGTTCTTTGTTGTCTTTCTCAAGACTTGCCTATTTATAGCAACTTATTTTATGAAATCATCAATCTTCAAGTTTTCAATAGGTTATGGATTGCCTAGACATTATACCTTATGTCCCTTCCTTTGATCTCAGTGTTGATGTTTTCACCACACCATCTAAGGGGTGGCAATGAGTTTCTAATTATTATCCATAGCTTCTTCATGTATTTTAGTAAATAATGATTTACGAAAGTGTTCCCTCATCATTTCAATATTTAAAATACCTCATGATTCCACCTATATTAGCAAGGAATCCAACAAAAATGTTAACCTCTCTATATAATTAGATTTTAAGTTGTCAAAAGACTTTAAAATTTCACTTTATCTTCTCAATAATAATCTTATAAAAGGAGTGGGGGAAAACCCTAGGATTTAACATTATTGAAATCTCCTTCCATCATTAAATTGATAAGGCCCATGTCCTTGGCAAGAATAATACCTCAAAGAACAGCTGAGGCTTCAACATAGTTCTTTAAATAGATCTCTAAATTCTCTACAAATGCAAAAATCAATTGGCCTTTACTATTCTTGATTAGTCCACCACTCCTGCCTAATCCATCAAAGTTCACTTTACTCCAATCGGTGTCGGGGGTAAAAGCTCTGTATGTTGCCTTTTATGTAGGGAAAATATATAATTGCACCTGATTTACTACATATAAGGTGAGGTGCAAGTTACCAGTGCCCTGATTTACTACATATAAGGTGAGGTGCAAGTTACCATATAAGAGTGCAACCAGGCCTAGAATTTGATGGCCACCCCTACCTGTCATATGATTTTTTTTTACAATTTGTTCATTTAAATGCTTGTCACTTTACGTTTTATGAAAAAAAATTAACTGTAAAAAAAAATTAAATATCAATTTCAAACCTATTCAAAAATAATTATATAAAATTAAAAATAGTTTAATCCCCATTCAACTCATTATCTAAAATTTCAACAATAAAACACAAATGATGTATTATCTTGAAAAAAATCAAAGCTCGCCTATAAAAAAAATGCTATAAAATAAATGTTGTTGAATTTTTTTTATAGTTTAATTCTTAAATTCATCTATCTAAAAATATAAATTATTTGTAAAAGCAAAAGAAAATTTCAACATGCTCACCAATAAAACACAAAAATCAAAGATCGAATCACTAATCACTGTAAAATAAATAAAAGAGTGAAAATTTGTGTTATGTTATTCATATGGATATCTTATATATATTAAAAAAATGTGAAATTGGAAAATATTGATAATTAGAAATAAATTTAAAAATCTTAAATTTACTGTTATAATTAACAAGAAGTTTCTAAATTCATATAGAAAATAAATCTTGTTAAAATATTCAAAAAGTTAAAAAACAATTATATTCTATTTTGAAAAGATTTTGTATTAATATATATTTTTATAATATAAAGATTATAAATCATATATATTAATATCAAGCAATGATAACTATTAGTAAACATGTTAAAATCTTAAATTTATTGTTAAAAATATTTATAAAATTAGAAAGAACTATATTTAATCTTGAAAAGATTCTATTTTGAAGAGATTTTGAATTAATAAATATATTTATAATAAATATTATAAATCATATTAATTTTAAAATGAAATTAGAAAGAATTATTCCAATTCTAAACTAATTTGTATTTTTATCATAAAAACTGTATATATATATGCTACAATAAAATTTTACGGTTTAATAATAATCTTAAGTGTCATAGTTATGGTTATATAAAAATATAACAAGTCAAATAATACGGTCTAATAAATTTTTAGGTTGTAATATAGGGTCCAAAATGCAAAAAGGGTCAAATAGACCATCAAATTCCAGGCCTGAATGCAACTACCTCTTTTCTTACATGTGGATAAGAACCAATTCCTTGGCATCATGACACCCGGTCTTTGCCCCCCTCTTCCAAGAAGAAACACATACTTGTCAAAGTTCCCGCATGCCTATCTTGACTCAAAATAATTGTTAAACTTGTCTTGCCTGTAAACAGCTAATACTAGCGTTTAATGCATTGATTTTTATGTATCGAGTTATTAAACAGATAATATGTTGACCATAACACAGTCGGTGTGTTATTGATAACTTGGCATCTTTGGGCTTGTCCATTTCTTAAAAAAAAATCAAAGCAGGTTAAGTCAAGAACTTCACCGCTACTCCACGTTGCTCAATGCTCACACGGCACTTTGAATTCCAATTCAGACCGCACCCCTAAACTCCTACGCCTTTGCTTTCATCTACAATATATAATGGTGAGATTTCCAAGCTTAACAACAACGAAGCGCAGATCAATCTCTTTTCTCTTCTATTGATTGTATTCATTTCATTGAAGATGGCCAAGTGTTGTGCTGCTGTTTTTACAGTGCTATTGCTTCTTTCTGTCTACGTCTCCCTCTCCCAGGCGCGCATCACCACAGGTTAAACAAATATGCATTCTCTCAATTCATTCATAGCTTACAATCTCAATTTTCTGTATCGATAGGGGAGATGTTTAGTTATGTTTTTGTTTGTATCATACCCAAAGTCCAAAGTTTTAGTTTTAATTTTAGTTCTAGTGGATCAATAATTAAGGAATGAAAGACTAATGATATGATGTATTGCAGTGCATATGGCAGAGCAGATGAAGGCCACGGTGAGCAGAGTGATCTGCCCAGCATGCGTATGCTGTGAACCAGCGGCGAATACCAACACCTGCTGCAGATGCTGCGCAGCCCCAATTCAATCACAATCACCCTGAGACGCCTCTCACTTGCCGCCATATATCTATTCTCTTCTGTTTCTGTTTTATTTGCTTAAACAATAAAAAAAGGTGATATTGTAACACCAGTTGCTTTACAGGGATTCAAAATAAAGGCGTTAAACGTTAAATGGATTATCTGAATGTACTTAAAAGTAAGGACGGATAATTTATACTGTTCGTATTTGTAATTTTATATCAAGTTTTCAGTAAATTCACTAATATTTGTATTTGGCCGAAAATGTTTTACTTTAAAGTGAAATTTTATTTCAGTCTTTGTAATAAATTTAGTTAAAGATTAAAATAAATTTTTCCATTGTTCTTGATTTGTTAATTTTTAATTTACCCTCATCTGCCTCGAAACCCCCCTACACTTGATCAAAGGCGATAAGAAAATCAGTTAGAAGAGTATTAAAAAAAAAAAGTCCAGTCAAACTCTTCATACAATTTCCATTCATATTTTAAAAGAAAAACACAACAAAATATGTAATGTAAATTCAAAATAATAAAATTGAGCATGAAATGTTGACAGTAACTTTAAGAAATTCTAATGTCACAAGGACTCACCACTAATTTCTTGTTGTAGCATTGAAGACAAGTTGCTCATTTATGAATTCAAGCCCTACCACTTAACAAAATACAAAAACTCAATTATATTAGTAACAAATGAAGATCTGACAACAAGATCTGGAAGGAAGAAGCCACAAACCAGAGACCTGAAGCTTGTGAAGTCAAATTTTGGTTTTAGATCCCTAGTCTAGGGCACCCTTGGCACAATTGTCCACTCAAATCAAGCTCAAATTCGAACAACAGGGGCACAAATATCTGCCTTATTCATTTCTGGTCATTTAATTTGGTTATCAATTTCCAAAGTGTTTGTATTCATATCATAATAGTGTATTTTCAAAATTAGCTAGTGCATCATTCCATTTCATCAAAAATCCATCTCCAAATCTCCCTCCCACAGAAAGGGAATTACAGATCAAGGATCGGTTGACTCACCTTTCAGGTTACAAGTTAATCTCATGTTCTTGTCCATCTTCAATTTCTCAATGTTATGTAAGTGAAAGGTGATTTATCCTAGTTAAACCTTATGAATCACTTTTCCTACTAAACAATATTTATATGAGTTTCAATATATTTTGCATTCTTAAATATATTGAGGCTGACATGAAGATATGAGATTTAGGGCCTAATTAGGTGGGACAAGGGCATTGGGCACTCTATTCCAACCCTTTTTAGCTCAACTAAATTCTATTAAATAAGTATTTATTTAATTACATGAATGTAACTCAATTTCCTAAAAATGACAATTAAATGGATAAATAATAAGCATAATTAAGCACATGCACTTAAGAGGGTGCCCAAACTAGTGTAAAATTGTCAAGGGTGAAAATTTATGACACTACAGCTAATCTAGGAGAATGTGTGCCGTAATGATTTCACAACCCTCTATAGATATTCTGAAACACTTCAAGCCTTTCAAATAGAGAAATTATTTACAAATATAGGTTCAGCCAAAGAGTAAAATTTTATAAATTATAAGATTAGATCTACAAATATCTAATCAAATCCATGGTCATAGAACCATCTCAAATATATAGATTCAACCTACATAGAGACACAAATGTTGCAAAAATCTGAGGTAAAATATAATTAGACAAGATCCAATTCTAGTAATAACAGAAATCAAATTCATGCCAAATTATAATTATTTTCTTACATTGAGAATAAAGATAAGTACACCTATTTATCCCATTCAATTTCCTAAATTTAAAATTAAATTCGTAATTAATCACTCTCACAACTATAATTGATGATTCTAGGTTGATTTATGCTTATTTGGATTATTGGATCACTATCTATTAAATTTAAGAAAAGTTTTTTTTCCTTTATAATTATAGAAGTATAAAAAATAATATTTTTATTTGAGTTTTAAATTGTTTTCATCAATTTTCTTTACACAGGACATTATTGGAGTTATGGACGAACGAGAGGGGTGAATCAGTGTCTAAACTTTTTCAACTTCGACCAAGACTTTTAATTCTGATTTCCTTTTCTATCAACAACAGAGTAGAGTAATCACTTTGAAAGCACAAAGATATGACAACATTAACTCAGTCTATTAGACAACTTATGCAAATATGATTTGAGTGAGATATCTTGCATTTTCCAAAACAATTATGGCTGACATTGATTAACAATCAAAGCATGATGACAGTGCAAGTGCAACTCATAAGACTGCAAATGATGATCAACATTATTGAATCACTTCTTAAACAATTGATTTGAATGCAACTTTAAAGATAAGAAAGGTATTGAGACAAAAAACACCTTTAGAAAATTATTTCTATTCTTGAGAAATGAACCAAATGAGAACTTTAATGCTTCCTTTTGAATTAGACTCTTCAACAATGACTTGTGCAAGATATTTGAACTAAATATTTGAAGGTATGAAGGAACTAACATTCAACAATGTTTAGAATGATAAAAATTATCACAATCAAGAAACATTATGACATCAAAACAAAGAGACCATAAGACAAAGGATTTGGAAAACCCTCCGGGTAGAAAAACCACTCCTAAACTGGATCTTCAAAAACCAACAATGCCTTATAGGCTAATTTCTAGCACCAACTCAAGGAGCACCAACCCCTCATTTTGAAACACCAATTTCAAGGAGCACCAACCCTCAAATTATTTTTAGAACAATAATAATATCAGAGGATCTCTGCTTTCAAGTAAGCTCAAGAAACTCAACACTCTTTATCTACCTAATACCCTAAGAATCCAACTCTTGAATCCTTAAAATATTAAATAGAAAAGAATTACAATATTCTCTGCATCATGTTTTCCATATTTTTATTACAGAGTTTTTCAATACATCTCTTGATACAGCCAAAAAAAATGTCTCAGAATAATAACCAGGAGACCATTTTCAGTGTTCACAACACTGTATTTAAATATATTTTCAAATATGTCTCCAGAGAGAGGTCTTCAAAGAATGTGTTTATCAAAAGGAATCTGAAACCCTCTTGTTGTTTTAAGAATATGTGCCAGAAGAGTAAATGTCTGCAAGAGTAACGCCTAAACAAAGGCTATAATTAAACATGTCAATGATATATCACCACTCTTTTTCATAACTGCAAGAGTTTTTAACCAAAAACCCAGATCAAGTGCAATTTTCTTCATAATAAAGACCATTTGAAACTAATTTTAGAAAACCCAAATGCTCAAACATTTATTTCTTTGTTATCTCCCAAAAATGCACCCTATGCAAAGTCATGAAAACTAAGCTTTCTAGAGAAACATGGGATCATTTCAAGGCTGTGGGTCACCTGAAGCTGAAATGAACCTCCAGAGAAGGTCGACTTCCTTTGGTATCACCTAAACTAATGATTTGGTAAAGGGAAAAGGGAGAGGAGTACATGAATGAAACTGAACTATGGTGATACACTGAGTTGATAATAAATCATGAAAAGAAAACAAGATGAACATACACTGAGAAGCTAAAAGTTAGTATTTTACTTATTCAGCATGACCCCTTCAGACTTATGCACTATTCTTAACAGGCTTGCTCTACATACATATCTTAAGAAGGAAAGATGAATTCATAGCTTTAAGGTATGAATACAAATTTTAGGAAAACATAGTTGAGAACTTGCATAATCTAAAGAAATACAAAACTGAGAGTAATACAAAAATTAACACTGGCTTCTGAGGTAAACTCTATGTTTTATTCCAGATTCCAGTTGAGTTACAAAACATACATTAGTTGAGAAAGGATTGATAAAAAATTACTAACTCTTCAAAGTGTCAAAAACTCTCCTTTTAAAAAAGGAAAAAATGCCTTATATATCAAAATGTGTCGGCCCCTTAGGGGTTTACAAAATATCAGTCCTCGAGATAGATCTCTCCTTAGATCTTTTGAT
>VDFB02286594.1:0-41591 GCA_007258455.2 Sequoia sempervirens
CAGCAAAGGACTCATCACAGGATCTCCAAGGAAGCTCAAGAATTGATAGAAAGGTACGGGTGTTGGTTCATCCAATTTCCGAAATTTACTTATATTAGGCTGCAAGGGTTCTCTTCATATCCTTATAGGCTGCCTAGATACCCTACGAACAAACTGTTGATGCTAGAAATATCTAGGCAACTCATTGCCTACGATAAGATTCAGAAGAAGAAGAAGGAGGACTTGACTTCCCGATCATCATGGGAAATTCAGATGAGATGTGTCCTTCACTGCAGGCAGCCAAGGAAGCTGAAAATGAGCTTCAGTTTTTCCACCTTTCTTATCACACTAGCAGGCAGCATTATGATCCTCACAAAAATATCAGATGGATACTATCAGAGGAGTTTAGGCATAAGGCAAATATTGAAGATTATTGGGCTGGTGCATTGGATGAAGCTGAGGTAAGAAAAAGGATGTTTTCAAGATTACCTTTGGGCATGATCAGGGAGTGCGAGATTATTCCAGTGCCTGACCAGGTAGACGAGGATATGAATGTTATTCATCCAGATTATGAGACAGTAAGGGATACACCACTCCCACTTCCAGATTGGTTGGAGCTGGAGATTGCGGATTTGGATACACTTGGCATCCCAATCCTGACATTCACCAGAGGATGGGTCGAGAGGCATGTGAATAGGCTGAAGAACAGGTCCATTCCTTTGACTTACAACTTGATGGGAGATCACAGATCGCCAACTGTTACAAAGAAGAAGCAGGTTGCTTGAGCTCCAGAGTCACGAAGAAAAGAGCCAATCCAGCCAGAGCCTCCGAGAGTCGAGGTGGCATTACCTATGCCATTGGAGATTCATTCTCCAAGTATACAAGAAGTCTCATTGTTTGCTGATCAAAGAAATATGTTGAATAAGGAACAGGAATTATAGGAGGCAAATCAACCACCTCGAAGGGAGTCTGTTGGCCAGAGTGTCAACGCACCTATCAGAGATAACTAGCAAGAAGAAGATGAGGAAACAGCCACAGATACACACTTCCAGCACAAGCTTGAGGCGGCGTTAGAGGATGATACAGTTATTGGGCAGGAGGCCCAAGGTTCAGGAGATACTCAGCCTGTAGAAGTTGGTGAGCCTCGCCAAGATGAAGTTGGAGAAGAAGTCTGTGAAGAAGCAAGGAATGAGCAACCACTTATTATTTTAGATTTACAGCAGGTGGTATCGGATTGGCTCAGAGATAGAATGAGGAGGAGCCCCAGTGAAGAGGCTAGTCCAGTAGTTGAGATGGAGGAATTCTTGAGTAGGATCATTGTGCCTCCGACAAAGAAGAGAGCTAGGAAATTTTCAAAGATTTCAACAGATGAGGATGGCTCTCGCACCCTTCACGTGGCCGTGCCAAGGATTGAGTGTGATCGATATGAGGCCATTCCAGAAAATTATGTGATCACCACCATGGAGTTAGGTCGCCCCACGGGAGCACAAATAATTGAAGAGTGTGATAACTCCTACCACTCAAGGACAGATTGCTCTGGACTGAAGGCAAATACAATAAATTGAAGAAGTTGCACAACACTTTGATAGGAAACGTACAACACTTGTCTCGTCCTTGTGGGCAGGAGAATTCGGCGATTGAGCTTCCAGCTGAGCTTCCTAGAGAATTAGTTAGTGGCTTGGAAGATTTGAGAAAGATGGCACAAGAAGCAGATAAGTGGGTTGCTGGCATTCGTGCCGAGACAAAAAAGTTTATGGAAGATCTTGCTCATGCTTACCAGCAAGCTTCCAACATTATGGCACAAATGGATGTAGTTGATCAGGCTTGGGGCGATGCTCATATCTATTAGAATAGGATTGTTCAGCGTCTAGAGGCTTTGATGCATACTCCCTTACAGACTTTGGTTGAGGGAGGCGGGATTCAGGAGGGTGATAGATATGACTTCACCAGCTGGTACTCTTCAGATGTCACAGGCTGTGGATTCTTTGATGCAGCACAGGAAGATTCGGCCAGAGTCAGAAAGGCCATGAGGAATATTATAGATGGAGTCCTGAACACGCTTGAGGCTATCTTTGCTAGGAGATTGACTTCCGAGGAGGTGATTGTTGATGGTTTGAGGAGTGGATTGATGCCTTTCTTTTCAGAGGTGAAGACTTTTGTGTAGGATGATTTTGAGAACACTTCAACTTTCTCCAGCCTGATTCAGAATACCCAGGATGCCTTGACCGCTTGGAAGAAGTCTTGCACTCGACATGGGCAGATGGTGACAATACTTGAGTTTCAGCTTGATCATATCCCGCCTATTTCAATTCAGGAGGTTGAAGCTGTGCTGACCAGGTTCATTGACTTTGCAGCCAAGGAGAAAGAAAATGGAAATGCCCTTTTGGATGATGATCTTTTGGAAGACAATGGTGGGCATTAATTGCCTATGCTATTTTGAGAGTGAGTGGAGGATCCACTGTTCATTTATTACCCCACTCCTCTTAGTGGTGGTTCTTAGGGTGAATCTTGTTTAGGGCTGAGGTGGCACGATCTAGGCCATCTAGCTGATTGTAATCTGAGCCGTCCATTGGACTGGGCCAACTATAAAAGGGGCATCCCCCCTCATTTGTAATAGATTAGATTAGACATTAGACTAGAGAATAGAGCAGAGAGACTAATAGTTGTGATAGCATAGCTTGTTAGCATAGCATAGTTACTTTGTAAGAGATTGTTGTGAAAACTATCATAATAAAGAGAGCTTTCATTGATGGTGAATTCGTCTTTTGTTATGAGCAGCTAGCAAGATTTCTTCATCCCTTCTACTTCAGGTAGCTTAGATTAGAGTAATTTTCATTTTCATGCAAGTGGATGTTAGTTGTGGATTGTGGTGTTTGATTAAGGTAGCTTCGTTTAATCCATACCACTAGCAGCTTGCTGACGACAAGTTTGCCTTGTGTGGTCAACTGAAATACTTTTCAATCTTAACTTCGATTGCGATTTATGTGTTTGTATGCGTCGTCTTGATGGTATTTGCATGTTGAGTTGTAATCTGAATACCTTTCGCTACTCCCTTGAAGATTGCACTGACTTTGCTGAAGCTGTCCCACCCGAGGCAAGGCAAAATCCGGTTGAAGTCTGCTGAAGTCAAGCCCCGCACATCTTGCACTTAGACTAGAACTTAGATCTTCTAACCTTGCATCCATTTAAATTCAGTACATTTCTGGTTAGTATAGGAAATTCGTACCTTATTGCCAAATCATTCGCATCACGTGAAAATCCCTCTTCTATCATTAATTGGCTGTCAGCTGCTTCATTTGAACAATAGTGTAAGTCCCCTCGTGAAAACAACAAATCACAACGAGCCAACTGAGTGTATTCCATTGCATTGAAGGAACCTTGGAGTTGAACATACGATCTCTCTCGCAATCTTAGTGTGCGAAATACTTTGATCAAGAGAGAATGGAGTGGCCGTTGGCAACTTTGTTCTGTGTTGGTGCGGTCACAAAAATCACATCAACAAACCCTTTGGCTACTAATTGAGCCTTATACTTGTCAAGAGTTCTGTTAGCCTTGTACTTAATTTTATACACCCATTTGCAACTAGTGGGCTTCTTCCCAGGTGGAAGATGGAGAGGACCCAAGTGTTATTCTTCAGAAGGCTATTATGTTCAACTTCCATAACCTTTTCCCACTCAGGTATGCCTTTAGCCTCTTGAATATGTTTGAGGCTCAAAGATGATGTGAAGGTTGGCCATAAGAGCAAAATTAACAATATTATGCTGCTTGCTCTTCTTTCGAGCAAATCTACCCTCAATCAGTTCATCATCATGAAGATCACTTATGGTTTTAGCATACCATTTTCGCCGGAGAGTAGAAGTACCAACATCGTAAATAGGAGGGATAACATCACCAGGGGTGGCTGAAACAACATCAACTGGATTAGGATCCAGATTGTCTTGAGGAAGGGTAGGTGGTGGAATATTCTGCTGAGGTGCTTGCACAACTGCAGAATCCCTCCCATCAGGTGGAGCTAGGGGAAGACAAACACCCAAATCAGAAGCCTGCATAGACTGATCCTCAGGGCTTAGAGAAGTAGAAGACGAAAAGAAAGGCCCAGTAGTTTCATCAACCACAACATCACAACTGAAGATGAGATGAGCTGTATCTACATCAATCAACTTGTATGCCTTATGATTCTCACTGTAACCAGTGAACATGAGTTTCTGGCTTTTGGAATCCAACTTAGTGCGTTTGGCATTTGGAATCCACACATGAGTAGTAGAGCCAAAAACTTTAGGTGGTTGACCTTAGGCTTGCATCCAGACCAGGCTTCTTTAGGAGTCATCTTCTTAACCGCATGAGTAGGAGACTGGTTCAGAAGATAGTCAGCAGTATAAATTGCTTCACACTAGTATTTCCTAAGAACATTTCTATGCTCCAGCATAGAACGAGTCATTTCAGTAATGGTGCGATTGCAACGCTCAACGACACCATTCTGTTGAGGGGTGTAGGGTGTGGTAAGTTGGCGCTTAATGCCATGTGCAGCACAAAAATTGGAGAAGTCATTAGAACAAAACTCCCCCCATTATCAGACCTAAGAGTGACTATTGAAGAGCTCAACTCTTTTTCAACTAAGGCCTTAAACTGCTGAAATATACCAAACACTTCTGATTTGTTTTTAAGAAAGTACACCCACGTTCTTCCACTAAAATCATCCACAAATAACAAAAAATATCTGCAACCAGTAACTGAAGGAGTGTTCATTGGGCCTCATAAATTAGTGTGAACCAACTGTAATACCTTGGAAGCTCGCCATGAGTCACCATCTAAGAACGGAGTTTGATGCTGCTTTCCAGCCTAACAAGCCTTGCATACTCCATGATTCCGAGTCTAAATCGCAGGTAGACCACCAACCAGATCATCTTGAGATAGTTGAGAGAGATATTGCATATTCAATTGCCCATAACACTGATGCCAAAGGCTGCTGATGGAAGTACTCCTGGCTGCTATAGTGTGCTCTTGAGAATCACCATAATCGACAAGTTTGTATAGACCATGATCCTCAAGTCCTCGAACAACTGTAGTGTGAGTCTCTCGATCAACAATGCTGCAAGTATGCATGCTGAAAACAATATCTAGCTGAGGAGAGTGAGTCATGATTTGACTAACTGAAAGTAAATTGAGCTCCATGCCAGGTACAAAGTATACATCGAGAAATATTAAATTTCTCCCTCCAAAATGAATTTGCATGTTGCCCTTGTCGACAACAGTATACTCTTTGCCTCCACCAAAGATAACAGAATCTCTGACTGGCGTTACTCAATGAACCAATCCTGACGATGAGTGAAGTGTCGAGATGAACTTGAGTCAATATACCAGGCAAAGGATTTAACAAGATTTACTGGACTCTTGGCCATGAAGGCATAGAACGCAGACTCCTGCTCAGCGTGCTCTGCAACATGGGCTTTAGGTTTCGACTCTCCTTGCTTGTTCTCTTTAGAAGCCAAGCGTTTCCGACAATCTTTCTTTATGTGACCATACTTATGACAATAGTTGCATTGAACATTCTTCTTCTTGGAAGAATCTTGAGATTGCGCTTGACTGGTGTGCTAAGAGGGCTGATTCTTGCCCTTATTCTTCTGAGGTGTCTTGGCAGGAAAACCCTGCTTTGTGGAGGATGAACTAGCAACACTACCGAACTGTTGTTTCCAACAATCCCGCTATAGAAGTATGGTGCAAAGATCTAAAAACTTCAAATCAACATTAGCTAAGGTAATGTTGAGTGTCTTAATAAAGTGCTCATAAGATTTTGGCAGACTCTTCAGAGTGATGACTACCATATCTTCCTCCATTTTCGGACCAATAGCCTCTAGTTGATCACAAATGTCCTTGATTTTTGTCAAGTGCGCCTGCAGAGTTGTCTTCTCAACCATCATGATGGAAAACATGTTTTTCAAAAAGAATGCACGACTCTTGTCAGATATTTCATGAAGATCTTTCAAAAGATCCCAAATTTCTTTAGCTGATTTGCTAGACAACACCTGAGGCAACTGGTCATCAGTAACTGACAATTTAATAAGCATACGGCTTCCCAATTTTGCTCATCAAATTTTTCCTGATCTTTACCCTCCGTTGTATGACGTGTAGTGTTGCCTAGAACAATTTGGTCAAGGCACCAATATTCAAAAATTGCCATCATATGCTGCTTCTGGGGGTTGTAGTTGCGATTGTTGAATTTCTGACCGCCCTCCAGCATGATGTGAGACAACGAGGCCATTTGTCACAAGCTCGTATAGAGTAACCAAAAACCGACAGATAAGAGGCACAAAACCCCACGAATGCAGAAATCTGTTAGAGAGAAGAAGGCACAAAACTCGAGGTTACTGGAATGCCCAGCAAACAAGTCACCCAGAACACTGATTTTTGAGAAATCAACCCAGGATAGATGACGTGTGCTCAAAGGAAGAACTTAGAGACTCACGAACAAAATGTAGAGATTAGGCAGAAGGCGTGCGATTTCAAACAAGCTTAAAAAAAAAACGGCTAGAAGAGACAAATTGCAGCTAGAAGACAAATCTTGACAAATCACCAACACCATCAAATAGATGAGAAACATATGTTTGCTCAGCCAAAAAGGGATAAACAATGCCTAGAAAAGATGATGAAGAATGCTCAGAAAAAAGCCAGAAGTCGTGATGCCCAAAAAACTCCAAAAGACGCGACCAAAAACCCTCGTGCACGGCCAAAAAATAGAGAATAAAGTCGGGCGCCAGAGAAAACAAAAGAAAAACACACATAATCCAGAAAAAAAACAACTGCGATTTTTAAACTGCACAATTTTTAGGTCATGCAGAAATATACCTGCGATTTTGCTTGAGAACAGGCCGCAAATACTCACAACAAAAAAAATCTGCCTATTATAGACGCGATTTTGAGAAAACACGACACTCAAAAACTGGAAAAGCTCTTGCCAAAGACGTTCAGACTGAAGGCGTGATTTTTCCACAATTTTTCTCCAATTGATAGAACCTCAAAAATCAGAAACGGTAATTTTCCCACTGTGATAACATGTTGGTAAAATCTAAATGAATTGAATTTAAATGAAAGAAGCGAAAGCTTCTTTATGGATTTTACAAGCAGTTTCTAAAATACAAAGCTTCTAAAAAGAAACTGAAGCAAACTACAAAAACGATCTAATCTAACATTATTGACCATTAAATAATCTAACTAAATATTAATTTAATATATTTTGATAGTTTTATTCAAAATTGAAACTTCATATCGGATATATATGTGTATACATAACATACATATACATGAATATATGTATATATATACATACATGTATGCATGTATACATACATATATATGTCTATTTATCAATTTGTATGTATGTATACATGTGCGCATACATACATACAGACATACGTACATACATACATACATACGTACATACATATATATATGTATACATATATCAATTTGTGTAATGCTTGTTGCATATTTTTTGATTCACTCCAAGACAATTTACTAGAATGCCTTAGAACTTTAGTTAAACTTAATAGACTTAGAATACAGAAATTCCATTGGATTTTTATAGTTTTATTCAAAATTGAACTGCATATTGGATATGTGTGTGTGTACATACATTCATATATACCTACATATATATGAATATATGTATTTATACCATAGAAGAAAATATCTTTCTCGAGAATATCTCGGCAAACCAAAAGATAAAGATATTTTCAGTTTCTTGGGAGAATATTGTGAAAATATCGAAAATCTACGTACGTACATATATATGTATACATATATCAATTTGTGTAATGCTCGTTGCATATTTTTTGATCCACTCCAAGACAGTTTACTAGAATGCCTTAGAACTTTAGTTAAACTTAATAGACTTAGAATACAGAAATTCCATTGGATTTTTATAGTTTCATTCAAAATTGAACTGCATATTGGATATGTGTGTGTGTACATACACATATATATACCTACATATATATGAATATATGTATTTATACCATAGAAGCAAATATCTTTCTTGAGAATATCTCGACAAACCAAAAGATAAAGATATTTTCAATTTCTTGGGAGAATTTTGTGAAAATATCGAAAATCTAAAAGCTGAAAATCTTACCAAAGAAAGAGAAATAACTGATTTATTTTAATATTTAAAGTCATCCTAATCACATAGAGAGAGAAAAGTAAAGAAGAGTAACACCATTAATTTTGAAATATGGGTTTTCCTCATTAATTTTAAAATCATTGTTTATAGTTCACATTGAATAGTGTGTCATTACATGAGTCCACTTTAAAGTTTGAACCCTCAAAATCAATCACAAACTACAAAATACAAATGTCAAGCTACAAAGTGACCAACTCCAACCTCAGAAGAAGTTGATCCAATTTGTGTACTCATCCTTGCTATCTTTGCCTTATTTTTTGAAATGATTTCCATAGCTTGTTTCACTTGATAGGTGACATTTGGGGGACATTTAAGGCAACCCTTCACATCATGGCCTGATTGCTTTGCCAATTGCCATTTGAAATGAGAAATCCCTCCATTGAACACAATGCTGCAAAAATTGCACTTCACTTTCTTTGTATCCTCAATTGACATACAATATACCCATGCAAAGTTGTTTTCATGCTGCATGATGATCAAATCTGGAAAAAAACTTGCATTTAGCCTTTCAAATGTTAGAAAAATAATTCAACCGTTTTGTTTGTCATAAAATGTTTTTATGTTTTATAAACTAACATTTTAAGTTTTATAATGTAAATTTTATTTAATATTAAAATTTAAAATAAATACATTATTTAATATTTTTCTAAAATCTAAAATTATAAAGCAAAAAGATTAGCAATTTAAATTTAAAAACAAATTGAAAATATGTAAATTATTTAATACATTTTAAATATTATTTTTTAAGTTAAAGAAAAAGACAAAAATAATAAATAATATATTACATTCCACCAAAAAAAATAAATAGTATATTTAACATTTTAATTTTTTTATCAATAAAACAATATATAATAATTTTATATTATATATTTTATTTAATATTAAAATTTAAAATAAATATATTAAAAAATAAAAAATAAAATTATTTTTGAAGTTTTAAAACATTATATATAAATAAAAATAAAAATTTAAAGTGCTCAATATATCATCTCTATTTAAATTTGTGATGTAGGAGCATCCAACACCATTTGAGACAGCTCACTATTCTGAAACTGGCGGTTATGATTGGTACAGTTATTTTAATTCGAACCAGAAATTTCATTAAATTTCTCCAGTGTAATGAAGTGGCGGAATGAAGCGATTAGTGGTGGCAGTTATTGCTGGCGGCTTTGGAGGATATTTTTGGCATTTTCTTTAATGAGTTTGTGAAAGCAACTCCCAGCTTTGAAGGCAATTTCCTATTGTTAAGAGTTTGTTCTATGGCGGCCATAGAGGGGTGGCTTGACCTGCATTAATAATATTAATCTTTTACCATTTTAAGCTTAAAAGAACCAATTGTTGAGGGCAAGAAGGACAAATTGGAGTGAGGATATATAATAGTCGAAGTTCATATTGAAAAGGGGGTAGACTACATTAATTTATATTAGTATGATAGTCGAAGTATTTTGCTGTAAGTGTGGGTTCTGATATTCTAGAGTTGGACAATCGTTTGGCCATGAATAGATTTCTTTGGTCCCTAGATATTGTATGTTAATTTTCTGTAGTCAGTAGTAAGGATTGATGCTGAAAACATTGATTTTTTTTGGCTTGAGTATATTGTGTTTAATTGTTCAGATTTCCTTTGACTGTAGCTGCATTTCATTCTAATAAAACAAAGCTTGAGTTGTGAAAATTTTGTGTGTAAAGTTGTATATTTGGCTGCTATTATTGGTGGTTTGACAAAACTCCCAATCTAGATCTGCACCAATTGGTATCAGAGCAAGGTGATCCTTGGCTTGAGTGTGTGAGAAGGGCTCTGCTAGTGTTGAGAAAGACATTGAATACAAATGAATTTCAGGTGGGGTGTGTTAGAAATTAGGATCTTAGGATACTAATCATTATAAACAAAATATAAAATAAATTAAATGAGAAATGCACAAGCATAGATTTTACACATTACACAAGATATACATGGGGAAAACCTTTTCAGGTAAGAAACCCCATAAAGCTTCATTTTATTAAAACACTTACAAAAATGGTCTATTATAATATAGACCGAACTTGGGGACACTCCTCTACATACTTCCACATGGCCAATAATACCTAATGTGCATGGTGATATAATTCACTATAAAATCTTCACCTCTCAAATGAGAAGGAACCTCCTTAAATATAGGAGAAAGGGTGGCATAAATACCTTAAGGGGTATTAGTCACATCTATTCAAAATAACCATTCATAAATAATTAATAATCTAATAGTTATTAGACTATAATTATTTCACATGGGATATGCTTAGTAAAGCATATAATATATAATGTTTAATAACCTTGTATTATAACATTATATAAATGTTATAAGATATGACCCCTAATAACATTATGTTCTAATAGGGTGCTGGTAGACAATGTGGGAGAGATGAAGCATCAAGAACTGCAGATTTAGCTCTAGGAATGAGGGAGATTCTAGCAAGATTGGCTGCAATAGAGACAACTCAAAGAAGGGGAGTTCACCTTGAAGATGTGAGTTATGAAGAAGGAGAAGTGACTCAAGAAGCTCAAAGACATGAAGAAGAAGTGGTGGATGCTCTAGAGACCGGATTTCTTAGATCCATGGCAAAGATTGGTGGTACACCTTATCATAATGGAGGCTTGAATGGTGAAGAACTCATAAATTGAATTGCAAAGATGAAAGATACTTTGACTATGAATCTACGGAGGAATCTAAGTAGGTAAATTTTGCTTGCACAAGGTTAAAAGGCCATGCAACTTTAGGTTGGGACTATGTACAAATTGAAAGACAAAGAAAAGGGAAAGAGAAAATTAAAAGTTGGAGTAAAAAAGGTGTCGAAGTTGACAGCCAAGTTCTTACCTTCAAATTATCAGTTGAGTTTATTCAAAAGGTTACAAAATTTGAGACAAAGGGAAGTGGATGTAAGGGAATATACTAAGGAGTTCTACAAACTCACCATAAGGGCTAGACATGTAGAAGATGACCCAAAAAATATAGCAAGGTATGTGAATGGACTGTATTTAAATATCCAAGATGAAATTATTTTGTTGAACTTTAGAAGCATAGAGGAAGCCTATCAAAGTGCTTTAAAGGCAAAAGAGAAGTGATCCAGAAGGCAACAAAATAATTCAAGAGGAAGAGGAAGGTCCACTATTGGAAAAGAACAAGCAATTAGTAGCAAGGGATAACAAGCATGTGAAGAAGAAATTGGTACTTCACAAAATAATGATTTCAATCAAGGTACAAGAGGAAGAGGAGATTTCTCAAGAGGAAGAGGTTTTATAGGCTCATGCTACCAATATAGAAAAATTGGGCACAGGGCATTTGAATGTCCTCAAATACAACAAGACAATAGTAAAAAGAGTTTGGATAGAAATCATGTTGCACAAGCAGATGCAGAAAGTGTTGTATCACCTCAACATATAGAAGAACCAAAACAAGGAGAATCGTTAATGTTCAAGAGAGTGTTACTAAAACTAGATAAGGAGAAACGAGATCCTAAACAAAGAAGACGTTTATTTAGGATTGTGTGCAAATCAGGTGGAAAGTGCTACAAGGTAATTGTGGACAGCAGTAGTATAGATAATTTGGTGTCACAAGAAATGGTGGAGAAGCTGAAATTGAAGAGGACAAGGCATCCTAGACCCTACAAAGTGTCTTGGTTGCAAATAGGTCATCAACTCTTGGTGAGTGAACAATGTTTGTTTAGTTTTCAAATTGGAAATTGCAAAGATGAAGTTATGTGTGATATAATGCCCATGGATGCTTGTCATATTCTTTTGGGTAGACCTTGACGGTTTGATAGAGAGGCTATGTATAATGGAAGAAAAAATACGTACACTATTATGAAGGATGGAAATAAATTTACTTTAAGCTCATTGAAGGAAAAAGTTGAAATAGATAGTAGTCCTTTTGTATGCTTGAGCATAGAGAAACAGTTCTTGAAAGCAACAGAAGAAGTTGGGAGTGATCCACATGAAGCAGGTAATGGCAAAGAGAGAAGTGGTACTTAAAGTTATTGGTTTCTTTGGATCTATGAATTTGGTGGGATGGGTGAAACATGTAGCTCTTGATAAACCAAAAAGGGTATACGTCATCAACATGAGTATGCCCAAGGTGGAATTTTCTTACTAGCATTTGGTGACATGTTTGTTCTTGATTTGGCCATTCAAGCAATAAGTCTATGTGAAAAGATACAATTGGCAAAGTGGAATGGGTCCCTCTTCAAAAGCAAAACCTAGAGATGATGTGACACAATTTGATGAATTGTAGTGTATGGGTACATCAAACTATTGAATACCTTGGTAATCTTTTGCAACAATTGATCATGGTGGGAAGCAAATTTGGGTTGTTGATGGAAAGTAGGTTGGAACTTGTAAAGAAAATATATGAAGTGGTAATTGTAAAGACATATGGCTTAATCCAATTGATTGTAGAATGTTGATAGACCAAAGGGATATGCACCATTGCAATCCATAGATATGTAGAAGCCGTTGATCTTGCAACGGGGTTAATTTTTTCTATTGATCGAGTAGAGAATGAAAAAGCATCAAGTAGTATAGCAATAGTGGTTGATGTTTCCATGTGGCATACCTTTGTAAACTTTGGTGATTTAGTGGATCAATCAATTGGCATTTTGATGGTCTCTTGGTTAGCAACAACCATTGATTCTCGCAACGCATGATTTGTATTGTAGAGTTGATGCAACATGGTAGCATTTGATTGACATTGATGGGTCAACAAATGGTTAGTTGGTCCCTCGTGCGTTCTTTGGACCTCCCACAACTAGTGTTCGAAGATAAGGATCTATTTTGTGAATTAAGCAATGTTTGGGACAAATCAAGCAAGGTTGCAACTTTTCGAGCATTGGAATGAAGTGGGGCTATGTGGTGTGATCTTGCTAATTGTGGTATATTGGTGGATTAAAGAGATGTGCATTTATAGTGATATATAGATGTACCACAACCATTGATCATAAAGGTAGGTTGATTTGGACCATTGATTATAATTGAAGCTTATTGAACTTAAAGTAATACAGTCTAGTGTAAACAATGCAATATATGTGGCATGTGTTGATTGCTTCTTGGAGAGTCAACACTTTGTTTCATAAGTAGATCTAGATTGTAGAATATCTTGAAAGGTGCTATGGCATGGCATGATTTGATCAATTGTGGTAGATCGACTATCTAATGTCGTGCACTTTGAGGGATCTTTGGATTTGTCACAACCATTGATGATAAGGCAAGTTGATTTGGATTATTGATTATGTTAGTGTTTAATGGGTCAAGGTAGCTAGATCAAAGATATGAATTAAGGACATTTGACATATTTTGTTTGTTTTCTATTAATTAGAGGACAACTACGTGGGACCTCCATAGGCATGTCTTTATATAAGAACAAATGAAATGACGCCACATGGAGTCTACTGGAAAATTAATGGTTTTGTCTTTTCAACATTGTTCTTTTGTAGGTTGAATAGGCATTTGAAGTTAATCTAAACCATGATTTGTATGATTACATGCCTTGATTTGAGCAATTTTGGCATTTCAGTCGATTGAATAGTGCACACTTTCAATATTCCACTGATTGATTGCCATTATTGATCTCCAAAAGTGATGAATCTGGGCTATTGATCAAAGATAAAGTTCAAATTGGCTATTAACTTTATCAAGTGAAGATAAAGTGTATGGCTTCAATGTTCAACCATATCAACTTCCATGGTACCCCAGTGATTGAATCCTTCTAATAGAATATTGTAGGGAAGTATTAGTAGTCCATGAGCATTGTTGGAAGAGACACAAGGCAAGGGTTAACTTCCCAATCCAAATTGGGCCATCCAGGTGTAATGATGCAAGAGATGTGAAGCATATAGGTGCATGTTTTTTGATCCTAATACATTGCTGATCGACAAATTGGGAACAAGCTTCACCCATGAGCATAATATAGAAGATTTTTGTGCAAATTACCTAGATGAGTTCGAGGTACATAGGAGAAGATACAATAGGATGACTTTTAAAGAGTTGAAGACACTCACAATTGAACTAGTGCCCCTTGATCTAGAAGATATAGGAGAGGACATGTTATCCCCTTGATTTTGTAGAGGGGATTTGCTACTCCCAAGACGATGAGTTCTCAAGGAGCAAATAGCCCTCAACTACCTCAAAGGACACAACTTAGGTGATAGGATAAAATGGTGAAAGAGTGTTTATTTATGTTTTATGCAGAATAAAAAGATGAGAGTTCTAGAAATCGAAAGAGCAGGTCACAGAGGTCTTCTGGACAAACTGATGAGCTCTCGACCAAGGACGACAGCGCGGTGCGTGGATGTCCCTGCAACGTGTTGGCATCTCGTACAGACCAAAAATTGAGAATGTACAGGATAATAACAAAGAATAACGACGACTAAAGTAAAGTAAACTAAATGAAATATGGATAATAAAACAAGAGAAAAGGAAGACAACACTCACAGAAAACCAAGAGATGAAGCCTCCTGCAAAGAAATGTCTCCAATACCTTTGCACACATAAGACTGAGTTAAAATGTTGGGGTTGTTTAGGGGATTGCCTTAGTCAAACCCCCGTTTTGGTGTTTCCACGTCGACGGATAGCTAGGTAGAATCATGATAGATAAAATGTATAAAACAAAAATGTGTGATAGAAACAAACCCTACAAAGGAGGAGAACCCCTATCATGAATATCATAGATGTGTGATAGAAACAAACCCCGCAAAGAGAACCCTTATCACGAACGTGATCAAATGAATAAAAACAAGATCATATAGACGAGATTATTTAAAATAAAATAACAAGATAGTATTACCAATAGCCTGCGATTCTCCTCATGAGTTGAAGGACGTGACAAACTTGAGAGAGATAACTTCTGCAGAGCCTCACTACGAGAATGAGAGAGCAAGGGAAAAAAATGATAGAGATGATAGAGAGCCTAGAGAAGATTCAAGGAGAGAGGAAAAATGAAGTGTTCTAGGTAATACATGCATGCAAGAGTCATTCCAATGAGCCTACGAGCTAGCAGAGGTGCTATGCTAGTTGGTAGGCAAGAAACGTAACGTCCTAGTGGCTATTACAATCAAGAATCTATTTGGGACGTTCGCGTTGCGCACAAATGTCTGTGTGGTGTGTGCTCGTCTACAATATAAATCCGCCTTAATGATAGGAAACAAACGAGTTAAGCATTAAATTAAAGTTGGATGAAAAGAATTGCATTGTTAACTTTAATTTATCTAAATGGGAGGCCTATGGAATGTGAAATTGCATAGGATGCAATTTGCGACATTACATATTTGTTTAGGAAAGAAGGATTTTCAGCCACTATTACTAGTCAATTGGTAACTCCAAGATAGAGCCATTGAAGAAATAATGAATAAAACAATTATTGGCAAGACCAGAGCATTCGTAGAAAGAAAATTGGCTAAAAGAATGCGAGAGGCTTATTGAAAGCAAAGAACAAGGCAGCCTGATAGGAACATCAAGATAGTCTTGGGTGTGGAAGATGAAGTTCTAATCAAAGAAGGAAAGGCAGGAAAGATGAAAACTTCAAACTCATTTGAGAAGAGTTCTAAATCAGAAAAAATGAAAGCTTGCCATCAAGAAGAGGGTTATAAGTCCTCAAGTTCATATCATTGCATTCCAAAATTACAAAAGCTATCCCTCATGCCTTTAGAAAAAGACAATCAACAAATTGTAGTTCCAAGTGCCAATGGTACAAAATGGATGCATGAAACTTTGAAGAAGAGGAAAATAGTGGTAGCTAGGGCGATGAACCTCACTGCAATATCTAGCTTGATCACTAATGAGAAACCAAAAGTTCCAAAGAAGCAGACAAGGTTGAAGAAGAATTGTGAAGGACATTATTGCATAGACAACCATACCTCCAGAGAATAAAGATTTACAAAGTGTACAAATTGCTTATTATTAGTTTACACAAGTTAGTGTGGGACTAGTAAATAGGCAAAGCCCCATGGAGATGATAGATTTTGTCACTTAGAATACTAAGGACAAACCGGAGAAGGATGGTGTGAATGAAGCAAGACTAAAAGCTGAAAATAGAGCACTAAGAGAGTATGTTGCACAATTAGTATCAAAACCATCTACCAAAAGATGGTTCACCTCCAAAGCTCAACAACTTTCCTCATAAACATCAATTAGACGAGTTGGTTGCACATGGAAACCTGATGCAGGGGCATCCTTTGATGCACCATTATTGCTCATTGTTGTCATGTTGCAAAACTTTGGTTTTTGGTTTGTTTGGAGTCAATAAGGTCATGTAAGACCATTTGGGGTCATTTAAGTCCATTGTGTGATGTTTTGGTGTCATGTTGTCAAAAGCTTGCAAATGTTACAAAATGCTGTCAAAATGTTGTCAAAAGCTTGCAAATGTTGTCATTAGTGTTAACAAAGGAGTTGGTGGTTGGTTTTTTAGTTGCCAGTGGTTGTAACATGCTAAATATGCAATATAACCTTGAGCACAAAGGTTGGAGAAGGTTGGGGGAAGAACGGGAATGAAAGAAACTCGTTAGGCACGTTTTTTTCTTGCTTTTTCTGTGTGAGAAAGCCTTTAATTTGATGGTATGGCTTTGTTTGGTACAGTACGGACATGAAGTCAATTGGAAAGGTTGAAGATGTGTTTTAAGATTATAATGCTTTTTGTTTGAATCAATTTCATCAAGTTTTGAGTGAGATATGGCAATTTCATTGAGGGCAGGTCTGTAAAGTTCATTTTTCTGAAAAGTTGCAGTCTGAAACACGCATTGTATGGACTGGTACAGGTTGGTAGGGTCTTGAAACCAGTTGGAGAAGTTGGAGAAGGCTTCTAGCTTTCAAATGCTTTTGATTTGGTAGAATTTCATCAAGTTTTGTGCAAGATATTGCAATTTTGGTGAGTGTAGGTCTAAACCCTGCCTAGGGTTTCCAGAAACACAAAAAAAAAAATCTTTGTTTGCCACCGTCACAAACTCATGAAAATTGGTAGAAAGTTATGTTTTGGGGAGATCTAAAAACCCTTTTGGGCTCAAGCCTTTAAATGTTTGCACGTGTGAGGAATGAATGACAGTGTGCTCTCATTTGCTTGGAAAATAATCTAAAACCCTAGGTTCTTTGTTGCTTTGATTAGTCCATGCACTGTTTGTTAATGGAAAGGTGAAGAATCATGGTGGTATGTTGTTAGAGGTCTGCACAAGTCAAGAACCTCATGTTACATGCTATTTTCATTATTGAATGCTTTTATGTTGCAGTTTCAATGTCTCAAGGTGCACTAGGTTGCTTGGTGATTGAACACATCTATGCATTCCCTGTGTGTGAATGGATGGAAAACCATTGAAGAATGTTGTAGGAGGTCTGTAGAATCCACAATTCACAACTTTTCATGCTGCCCCCTTTGTTGAGTGCCATTAGGCCATTATAGCTATGTTTCCAAGGTGAAATAGGTTGCATTTTGTTATTGTTGGTGATGGATCATTGTTTCACTTGTGTCAAGTTGGTTTAGTAGAGTCCTTCCTCTACATCAAAACCATTCAACAATGGATCAGCAATCTGAATGTAGAAGGTCTGAACACAATTGGTGAAATATATACACTATTGAATGATCTTCAAGTTGCTATTAAAGTATGAAAGTATATAATGATTGTTTGGAGTGTCTCAAGATGATTGAGTACATGGGAATTGAAGTGTCAAAGACTGAAAGTGATAGATAATGTAGATGATCACCCAATTCTTGATTGGATGGCAGGTTGCCATTTGCCATTTGATTTATGAAATCCAAACCATTGCCATGAAGACAGTCAAATAAGTTATTATCAAAGATGAGAGTAGCAAAAACGGATGTTTTATCTTTTGGTGATAACCTATCTATTACCTTTGTCTATTTTGGAGGTTGGTGCCTCATATCAAAGAGATTGGTGTCTCTTGCTGAGTTGGTGTTCAATTGTGGGGATTGGTGTCTCCAGTGGGTTGGTGCCTACAAATTCTACAAGTGGGGATTGGTGTCTCTAGTGGGTTGGTGCTCACAAATTGTATAAGAGGGAATTGGTGTCGCTTGTAGGTTGGTGCCTACAAAGATAGTAAAAGAGATTTATATAAAATCACTAATTTGCCGTGGTTTCCTCTCTTAAGGGTTTCAATGTAAATCATATGTTTTGCTTGTTTTGCATAATTGTTAGATCTTGTGTGAATGATATTGTGCAATTGATATTATTATGGTTAATTTGAAAAGATAAAAGATTGTATTATATTGATTCACCCCCCGCTCCCCCTTGTATATTCGTGTGCTCATCAATTGGTATCAGATCAGTTTTCTTTGAAACATAGCTTAACCACTTGAAGAAAGATCTTATATAAGCACACATGGGAGGACAAGATGGATATGGTTTCTCATCAAACAAAGCACCATTGTTCGATGGAACAAACTATGCTTTTTGGGGCATAAGGATGGAAACCAATTTGAATGCTCTAGGATATGATATTTGGCAATCTGTGGTGAATGGTTATACACCTCTTGCAACTCCTCCAATAGACCAGGAAGGAAAGAGAGCCAGTGAACATAATGCAAAGGCGAAGAATGCAATTTTGTGTGGATTATCGGAATCAAAATTCGTGAAGGTTATGCATCGCAAATCCGCCAAAGACGTGGGACAAATTGAAGAATACCTACGATGGAGATGATATGGTCAAATGAGCTAAACTTCAAACTCATAGAGGGCAGTTTGAAAGTCTCGAAATGAGAGAAGAAGAAAATGTCGCCACCTTATTCCTTCGAGCGGATGAGATTGTTAACACAATCAAAGGACTTGGAGAAGAGGTTAAGGAATCAATCATTGTGCAAAATGTTTTAAGATCATTGTCTCTCAGATTTGATGCTAAAGTTTCTGCTATTGAAGAAATGAAGGATCTAGAATCCTTAACAATGGACGAGTTGCTTGGAATCCTCACTGCTTGTGAGATGAGGACCGAACATGAGAAGCCATCAAAAAGGGAAGTTGCTTTCAAAGCTGCAAAAAAATAAAAAAACAAAGAATCCGAACTTAGTGAAAGATAAAAAACACACACAACAATTAAACCAAAACCATAATTGGAATGACCATGTTTTTGGGTGAGTAGTCCCACATTAGTAAACTTTCCAAGCTTTCTTCAAATTTTGCAATTGTATATCCCAACTCTTGAAGTTCTGGCTATAGTTTAATTTCATTAATAGGATCCCTCTGGCTGTCTTTAAGCTCGTTTTGGAACTTGTTTGTGGATCGTCCATGCATTGAATCTTGAATTAATGAATGTATCACTCTATCTTGAGTCCACCCTATAGTATCTGTCAGTTGAAAATTGAAATGACACTGAAGTTGACTGGTGTTTAGGATGTGAAGGTTCAGAACTGAGGAAAGCACCAGTATCACCATTAATAGTGATCATATTTTCATCCTCAGTTAAGACAAACACAATGCTTAGCCTTAAATCTTTGGTTGAAACATTTTCTCCTTGTCTTTCTGATTTTTGATATGTTGGAGGAGACAGGAGTCCCTCTGATGCTGTAACTGTCTTCACTATTACTGAGATAAATTCTGTACTGCCATCCATTGAGCATTTACAATGGAACAAAATTGAGAATGACTGTAGATTGATGACCGAAACTATACCTCCTTCAGAAGCAACACATAGGTGAGAAGCATTTGCAAAGGAAAAGAACATATTGGAGATTGATGAATAGCAAAGGCAGCAACAGACACAAATCCTCTATTTTACTGAACAGTTTCTGCATAGGGTTCCAATATTTCCTGTCCTAATAGCAATTGTGACTCTCCTCAAATTCATCTCCACATTTGAAGCTTATTCTATTTCTGTTTGATGAGCAATCACATTGGTCCGAGGTTTAGAGAGGAACATTCTGGCCTTTTCCAGCACCATGGAAAATTTGACAACTCACTGTAAGTATGCAGCAATTTACCACTGTTTGCATTTATTTCTTGATGTCCTGCCTCATACTCAGCAAGACTAACAACATCCTCGACACACGAATCTAGCATAAGTCAAACATGACTTCATGCCTTGAGACAGGAGAAGTGTTGTTTGATAAGTCTATAGAGAACCTTCATGAATGTTCTGGAACACTGACACGACTTTTGAAAAATGATTTAACTGATGCATGTCGACTTGATGGACTCAATGTTTAAAATTACTATGGTTAAACTTTAAGGACAACAGATGCGATCTAAATGCTCAAAACCAAGTGAATCTGTCCCCTGAGACGAGGCTTTTCTTCTCTCATTTCTAATTTAAGCTTTTTTATCCAATTTGGGAATTTGGAGTATGGAAGGCTTCAGTGCAACTCACAAATGTC
The DNA here is from genome assembly GCA_007258455.2 of Sequoia sempervirens. NCBI lineage: Eukaryota > Viridiplantae > Streptophyta > Pinopsida > Cupressales > Cupressaceae > Sequoia > Sequoia sempervirens. Next base: position 20,488 of record VDFB02286594.1, read on the forward strand.
TTAATGTTCTATTCTACTAAAAGTTTTTATCACTGAAGCCAATTTTTTGACCTCTTCCTTTCAAAATAGGGATTATGTGATTTGGAAGGACCTTTATACATTCTTAAAAGCCTGCATTTTACTGTTTCTCACAGTAATTCGCACTTTGTCAATTTGTTAAGAATTCAGAATTTGGAGCTCTAAATAACAAATCCATCTTATTTTAAATCTTCTATATTTTACCTTTTTTATACTTAATGGATATATACAAACCCTTCAAGTGCTCTATTTCCTAAATTTTTTTTCATGACCTTAATTAAGATCATGCACATTTGAAAAGATGAACAAGATAATTACCAGATGACAAAGACATTATGGAAAACTAAGAAGACTCTTATCCAACATCAAAACTCCAACATGATCCTTACAAAAAGGCTCAAGATTTGTCAACATACTGAGCAGAGTTGATCCATAATTAGGATAGAATTGAGATATACCATAGCCAAGTCACCAGCATGAATTGTATACCATATGAAAACAACTTCGATGATTATGCTGTGTCCTCTTCGTATTTTGCTGAAGAGAACAGTAAATTGTGCTTAGAAGCTTAAGTTGGGTGATGCATCCATTTCCACCTCAATTAGTAGCTTCAAGTTAGGTAATGCCAAAATGAATGTATTGCTGATTTTATACTTCAACTCTAAAAGTAGATTTTGCCAATTTCTATCCCTAGCAATTGACTTACTGCTAGCTGTTATGGAATGCAAAGGTGTTGCTAGTTTCTCCCTTTATTTTGTTTGAAATAACAAAAACAACATTTTTCCCCACTGGTCTTATGAGTTTTTTAGTGTGTTGTACCCCAAAATTAAAATTTTTGTTACACTTAGACATTTTGAAGAAATGAGTAAAAGTCTTGTCAAATCTGTCAAAAAGGTCAAAATTTGGGTGTGCATGTCTTGCATGAGGGGTAAAAACTTGAAATTTCCAAAATCTGACAATCTGGGTTTGCTCAGAGTGACTTAGTCTACGAAACCCAGATCTCAGTTTTTCATCCCTACTTTTTAGGAAAACTGCTATTTTTAGAAACTTTCTAAAAATAGTAACTTTTCTGAGTTTTTTCTAGGTTTCTTTCGAAACGAATACTGGCAAAACTTTCTAAAAATAGAAAGTTGGTCCGTTAGGGTTCAAACTGATTTTGATTGGCTTAAAATACTTCTTCATCAGGCTAGTGCAGTCAGAATCATAGAACGATCAGTTTTGCCCTAGTGGGTCTATTCTGCTTTTTCAATTTCAGAAAGCATTTCGGGAGCTTCAAAAGTCATCAATGGAGGCCAGTTAGCTGCTAGGCGTTAGATTCGACACTCAAACATTGAATAGAAGATGAGATGATGAGCATGCACAAAGAATGAAGGATGAAGGTGGAAACTGCTAAAGAATGACTAAGTCAGCCAGCCATGGGTGCCCCAGGTGAAGATAGGCACCCATCTTTTTAGGGCATTAGATGACGGAATTAGGGTTTGAGCCTCCAAACAAAGTTGTTCAGAATCCTCCCAGCTTTGCAGCAAATCCGGCGGTACAATCATCAAATCATCCATTCTCCCGGAATTCAAGATTAAACAGAGGTTTCAACTAGAACATAGAATGCAAATCATGGAAAATCACTAGAAATATTCTAAGTCTGGGAACTTTCAGTGCCCCTGGTGCCTAGGGGCGCCTAGCTTTTTGAAAGGCCTAATCTAGCAATTGGGGTTTGCAAATGTGCTCAATCTCTTCAGGATTCAGTTAGCTTTGCAACGGATGTCTTTGTCAGAGCGCCTGACTTCTCAATCTCCGACAAATCCAGATCAATGCTGAGGGTATAGAATGAAGGTTCAAACTTGAAGATGAAAATCAGATGAAAATATTTTAAGTCTGGAGCAAATGGGTGCCCCTAGAGGAGAAAGGCACTGAAGTTTTCGGGGGCTTAAATGGATGATTTTGCCAGTGAAACCTCTAGCATGTCTTCTTCAGAATGGATCAGGCTTTTCGATGAGACTATCAGCTTGCCAATCCGAGTTGGCAGACGCCAGATACAGTAGGTGGAATAAAGGGTTTGACAAGAGTCAAAAGTCAAAAGCAAAGAAGAAAATACTAAAAATGACTAACTCTGGTGAGGTTGGGCGCCCCAGCTTGCCAGGGGCGCCCAAGCTTTTGATGCCTCAGATTCAACTTTCTGATGAAGTTACTCCAAGAGGACCCCTCTCAGAATCTCCTCAGCTCCGCAATGAGCCCAACCATTAGCCAATCGGACGTCTGGATCATCAGATTTGACAGCATCATCTGAAGAAGAGGAATTGATGAAGAAACAAAAAAGTGGCTAAGTTTGGTCAAGATGGGCGCCCTTGGAGAGAAAGGGTGCCCAAGGTTTTGAGGTCTGAAACAATGGAATTTGTCAACACAACCTCCAAGATCGCCTCGTCAGATTCAGCCAAGCTATCCAGCGAAGCAGACAGTTAGTCAATCGGATCAGCGTAGCTCCCAGAATCAAGATTTCATCAAAAGATCAAAGGGAAATAAAGAACTTGAAAATCATGCAAAAATGGCTAACACTGTGAAGGTTCAGTGCCCCAGAAGGAAATGTGCACTGATGATTTTGAGAGGGCAAACGGAGTTTTTAGTTAGAAGTGCCTCCAGGGTGATCTTCTCAGAATCAGTCAAGCTTCGCGATGAATCATCCAGCTCGTCCATCAGATCGACCTGGAAGCCAGAGATCGAAGGTCAAACAGGGGTTCAAAATTGAGAAAAGTTGAAAATTTTCAAAAAGTGACTAAGTCTGAGAGAAGTTGGCGCCTCTAGCCAAGAAGGGTGCCCAAATGTTCATGCCTTAGCCAAAATTTTCAAAATTTCAAAATTGCAAGATGGAAGATGAATGTCCAAGTTCGATGAACAGGCTGATTTTAGGGTTTTGAAGATAAAAGCAAAAGAAAGCAGGGTTTTCTCAAGCCAAGAGCTTATTTAAGAGGCTTTTATCATTCAATTTTCATCATTCTTGTAGGTGGCGTCCAAGGGAGAAGAGAAGCAGCAACTTTGAAGTTTTTGTTTAATGATTCAAGTCATCAACTTGCTAATTTTTCAAGAATTCTTCATCAAATTTTCAGATCAGCAACATAATACCTTGCTTTTTCATGCTTTTTTCATCCAAAAGATCAAATTTTTGAAGAAGAAGGTCAAGGATTTTCAATTTTCAGCCATCTGGGTCTCTTCAACTCATTCTTTTGAAGAATTTTCGAAGATTTTTATCAAGTTGCACCAGCTGCTTTTTTCTTGCATGTCAGTGAAATCTTTAGAGTTTTCAAATTTTGATCATCTGGGTCCTCTTGAAACAGTCTTTTGAAGGAAACCCATATCACAGTTTTTTTTACAAATTCTAGGGTTGGCTGCTTTTTCAATCAGCCTTCAGTGTTTTTCAAATCTAATCAACTGGGTTCATTCCAAATTGTATTCTGAACAAAACCTAGGTGCCAACTTTTTTTGGTGAAAATTTGAAGAAATTAGGATTTACTGCTTTTTCAGTTTAAACTCAAAATTTTCAAAAACGGACGATATGGGTTGTCTTGCAACGAAATTTTGAGCAAAACCCATATCTGAGAAAAATTTCCAAAAATTTGTCCGTTTGAAGAAGAAAAACCAGCATTCTAAAAATAGTCAGTTGCTCAAAACTTGTCTGAACCTAGGCGAGTTTACAGTCATTCTTCAAGATTTTCAAAATGGAATACACTCCCCAATGATTTCAAGACCAAATCAGCTCTCTACCATGATTTCATCAAAATAGCTGAGATGGACTTGCATCACATCAAGCCGGTGTTTGACTTACGTGCTTTGGAGAGCACAGACAACACTACAATCAAAAACCTAGGACACTCTGGACTTCTTGCTGCAGCATCTATTCCTATATCAGTTCAGAGTCTCGAATTTGTAATCGCTTGCATCAAGCATTACAATCCGGCGACACGGTAGATCCAGTCAGTGGATGGCAGATTGATCTGCAGTTTGAAACTTGACATGATTGAGAAATGCTTCTCAATTCCCCCTTGGCCGGAAAGTGTCACTATCTCAAAGGGCGAATGTGAGAGGATATGGGAGATGCACAAGGAAAAATACAACAAGAAGATTGCACAAAGGTGGATGAAAGAAAAACATAATACTCTGCCAAGTCACCTATTCATGATGTCAGCAAAGTTCGAGAAAGCGGCCAATGAGGTTGAAGATTTCTTGAGATCAATTGCAGATGGTGAATAAATCTTGGAAAAGCGCAACTTTGCTATTGATGGTATAGATGCACCTGATTGGGACACAATTTCCTACTTTTTAGCGGATGTCATTGAGATTTAAAGCGGCTTCTTCTAGAAGCTTTCTTCCAGTGTTCTTTCTATTGTTGGAACAATTCTTATCCATTCTTTGAAGAAGAGAAAGAAGATAAATTGTAATAGTTGGCACTTCCAGCTTTTCCTGCTTTCTTAGGTGTTAGATGTCATCTTCTTCTAGTTTTAGAAATAAAGCTTGCTTGCTGAGCAAGTCTTAGTTGTAAAAGCAAGGAGATTTTAGGGTTCCTTACTCCTCTGCTTAGGCTATAAATAGGAGCAGTCTTGCTCATTTATTTTCAACCATGCTAGTGATAACAAAACGCTGAGCCTATAGTGCCTTCTATTTGTTATTCAGTGTTCAATTGTTTTATGACAGCGAATTGTTGAGTCTCTTTTAGCCAACAAGTAGTTGTTGTAATTGCTGTTCTCTTTGTGTAAGAACAAGATTGCAAGCCTCTTTAGCTGCAATTTCTTGTTCTGTGCATGTGTTTAGTGTAATCTTTGTTCCAGAAGTTTGAGAAATAAAGTCTTGAGCCTCTTTTGCCTCGATATAATGTCTCAAGTTTCCGTCTATTGTGTTATGCTTATATGATCTTAAATTTCAGCTTTACATTGAAAGTTAGTAGATGTATGTTGAGAGGAAAGTTTGTCTAAGTACGTTTATTGTGTTATGCTTTTGTGATCTTAATTTCAGCCTACATTGAAAGTAAGTAGATGTATGTTAGGAAAGAGTTTATTTAAGCACTTTGTCAGAGAATCAAATTTTGTTCATTTCTATTTCTCTTGCTCTACGTTTACTTGAGAAAATAGAAACGTCTTTAGCGTAAGTTAGTCGTAGTTGAAATTCCAAATCAGAAAATCTTAGCTACGGCGTTTGAGTTTTATAAACCTTGTGCTCGCAGCTGATCAAAAAGATAGGCAACTTAGTTTTAGTTTACTTTCTTAAACACCATCAGCAAGAGGGAGCTTCCCCTCCTAATTTGAAGAGCAGTTTATTTGTGCATAGCTGTCCGTTTCAAATCTGCATTCCAGAGGTGCGAATTTAAACGCCAACACAGTGGTTTTTAACCTCTTGATTAAAACCTTAGTAATAGAATTTTATTTATACTTTTGGTTTGCTAAGTCAATCCTGATTTTGATCAATGCTACTATGATTAAAATAGTCTTATGTGTTCTCTAAATTCATACATGCATCTCATGCATTATTTAAATTTATTTTGTGTATCTATGCAATTTTTTTTATCTGCCAAGGCCAGAGTTCGAGTGAAAATTTTGAGCTGCCGAATTTTTGCCAACCCTCTGTTTTTGAACTATGGTTTTAACAATCTAAGCAAAGTTATGAATTCAGACTGCCATAAGTGTAATGACTGTAAATTGTTTGTTAATATTCTGAGACTAAACCTTATCTGCAAATAAGTAGTGTGGGTAACTGAACAAATCTTTTCTATTCATATTTTGCAAGATTTGGCTTGCCAATAGATTCTGATGTTGATAAGTTGAGAGATATTATATCTTGATGGTACTTTTATTGGAATTCTCATTGCCCACTCTCTTTTTTGTATGTTATACCATACTTAAGAAAGTAAGCAGTATGAAATTGTCTGATACAGAAGGTTGTAATCAATGTTTTACAGGGAAATTCAGTTTCTACAACAAAGTACAATATTCTTACATTTTTGCCGAAAGGTCTGTTTGAACAGGTAAGCATCGGATGATAAGAAAGATTTAATTCTAGAGATTTGTATTTTGGAAACTGTGCAGAACCATGCAGTTGACTGTTTATCAGTTTCCTGGAAATTTGCCTTGCCACCTGATTTTCTCTTTAACTTTAAGACATGTTCAAAATTGTCACAGAAGTGATTTCTCGTTTCTAATCATATGGGTATTTCGTCTGTTGACAGTTTAGACGAGTGGCAAATTTGTACTTCTTAATGATCTCTATCCTGTCTACGACTCCAATAAGGTATATTACAATCTCTGTATTTAAAATTTCTAATATTTTTTTGACTGTGTTAAAAATATTTATTGTGATTTTGACTATCATAAACAAATTGCTTTGTTGTCCTAAAGTTTTAGATTTGTGATTTGCAAGGATGAAAGCTATAGGATCATAGATCGATCTATTAATTTTCTGTTCATTTATATTGCTTGTTTAATTTTCAAGTCACACAAGGATGCGTTTGTGAAACTTATGTTATTATTTTTCCTTAAAAACTTCAAACTTTCCACTAACATGCAAATTCTCTATGCAGTCCTGTGAATCCTGTCACAAATGTTGTTCCTTTGTCTCTTGTCCTTTGCGTTTCTCTTATCAAGGAGGCATTTGAGGATTGGGTAAGTAAATGACAAAAGAGTTTCTTTTGCCTCGTAAAATGCCCACTTATTTCTAATTCTTTTTGGGTAAGCAATTAGAGTCTTTTGTCATGATTAGGGATAGATTGTTGGTGTTGGAAGGTTAGTACAATTGTCTTTTTCAACTAACATTTGTACATTCTGAACACAGAAACGTTTCAGTAATGATATTGTAATCAATGGTACACTGGTTGAGGTAATTCAAGATGGCAAGTGGATAGAAACTCCCTGGAAGAAATTACAGGTTGGAGACCTGGTTCGAGTAAGTATTTGAAACTTTACCATGGATTTCAAACTAGTAAGTAAATTAAAAAGGAAAATTCAGGTTGCTGTGCTATTGGGGTTTATGATAATGAGAAAAGGGATAACTTCTGATAATCGGTATGAGTCATGTCAAGTTACTGAAAAGTTATGGCTCTGATATGGTGTCCAACAAAAACTAGATATTTAGGAGTAATTGAAACTTGACATTGAAATCAACAGAAGATATTTAATTTTTGTAAGCATATGCAGAATTCGAGTAATTGGTTCCCATGGAAAGATATGTTTCGAAAAATATTCAATGCGTTCAGTTTAAGTTGCATGTTGGCACTGTGATTTTTAGATCATTACAAAACATTTTTCTTATCATACAAATTAAGTTGCTATGTGAAATTTCAATTAATGATTTAATAATAAGTCTACAGAAATTGCATTTAAAAATGATTGCATATAAATAATTACATGTATTTAAAAAAGATGCTCGTCACATATTGTGAGATATACACAATTTGAATATGTTTGAGATCTTTTCCGAGTGAAAATTTCTTGATTATAAATGAGATATAAGATCATCTAATTTAACTGCTAATATAATACAGAACAAATATAGAATACTTTTAAGGGATGATCAATCTGAACTCGTATATCTCACACAGGTTAAGCAAGATAGTTTCTTTCCAGCAGATCTTCTTTTCTTATCTAGCACAAACCCAGATGGCATCTGCTACATTGAGGTGAATATATCTGGTTCGCTAATGCTTGCATTATTTTTTAAGCTCTCTTAGAATGATAATCCTAATAGTTTATGTTTAAAACTTAAAATGAGAATTTGATTGACTATCACTTTTATTTCTGCAGACAGCAAATCTAGATGGAGAGACAAATTTGAAAATCAGAAAAGCATTAGAAAAGACATGGGACTATATACAACCAAATAAAGCAGCTGAATTTAAAGGTTTGATATCTCTAATGTCACAATTTGAAGTCTTATATTGGTTTGAAGCTAAGTTACTGGTCTTGGTACGGGTATGGGTACCGGGTATGAGGGTATGACATTTTTTTTCCTTGGGTATGGGTACCGGGTATGAGGGTATGACATTTTTTCTCCTTGGGTATGGGTTTGGCTATATATACATATATATGTATTAAAAGATTTAAAATTATATAATATTAAATAGTGATACCCATAATTGGCAATAAACAAAATATTTAAATACCTCATAATTTGCATAAACAAAAATACTCATAAATTCATAATTCAGTGATTTGTCAAATGGCAATACACAATGAAAATTACTATCAATTTTTAATAATCTTTGCTCTTCGTTGAAAGCCTCAAAGTCAACATTTGGTTTGATTTCACTTTAACCACAATGAGTTACAATGCCACTTCCACTAGCCATGTACTGTACAAGCTGTCTCATCTAAAGAGATTTTTGGCAAGTTGTGCAAAAATAGTGTCTAAGTCAACACACACAAGAGTTAGATACCAATTCCTTGTCACCCCTTCATTGTAATCAATTTTCTTACTTGACAAGATGTTACACCCTGTTGTGTATTTACCTAGTTACTATTACCAAGCTAGATGAAATACTTGCATATCTGTGTGTGTTTGTAACCTTGATGAAAATAAATGTGATTGTACTTTGTTTATATGAATCATTGGAAAAATAATGAATAAATGGTTGATTCAAATTTATGTTATATATGTATTAATTCTGACTATGGAGTATATAATGCAAATGATTGTTTTGTGATTGGTTGACTACCATTGCGAATGTGCCAAGTTGGTTGTAGCTACAGGTTCATGCCTCTAGAAGGGAGGGGAAGTATCACTTAGGAGAAGAGTTTTGGTCTGGTAACCCTTAATGAGTCTAACTGAGCTTTCACACACTCACTTTTAGATTGGTCAAGTCAAGTCAATAATTACAGGAAAAAGGTAAGATACCTTAGTTTGGTTGTGCATGAATTAGGAGAGGTTTTGGTTTGATTGTGAAAATATTCTTGATTTAAGTGTTTGAGTTTCTTTGTATCTATGAGTAAAGACATGCATAAGTATACGTAGATAGACGTATTTATGCATGCCTATGGACGAATTACCCATATGCATGGGAACATCGATATATATATACTTGTCTACGATGAACTCATACACGAGTAAAGACATACATAAGTATACGTAGATAGACGTATTTACGCATGCTTATGGACGAATTACCCATATGCATGGGAACATCGAATGGACAAGGCGACATATATATATCTATATATATATATATATGTATGTATGTATGTATGTATGTATGTATGTATGTATGTATATTTTGTGTATATATGTTAGTTGATGTTACTACAATTGTATCTGTTTAATTGTTTGGAGGCAATATTATATATACGATGTATATATATGTATAGGTAGATATGTTGATATATGTGTATGTATTGACGTGACGGCAACGTCCATACAAGTGTATTAATATATATATATATATATATACACATATGTATATATGTATATATATACATGTGCGATATTATTTTGGAAATAAATGAATATAAGTTTATGCATTTGAATATTGAATGACACATTCTATTATTGTAAAAATTATATATATATATATATATATATATATATATATTGTACATATACTATTATATATATCATATATATACATATATATACAATAACATATGATGTTATATATATATGTGTATATATAAGTATATTGTACATATGCTATATATATATATTATGTAGTTTAAATAGTGCTAATTATATATTCAAAAAGCGCATGTTATAATGTAAAGCACATATTATAAACAATGTAAAGCGCAGCAATAATGAATAGCGCACAATATGGCAGCACTGTGAGTATTTCATAAAGTATTAGCATGCTTTGCAAAATACATGCAACGCTATGTAAGGCATGTGGAAATGATTTGCAAGACAATTAAATGAATTGAAGGCAATTTGGAACGCATTAACAAGCTTTGACTTTGTCTTTTATTTGAAACACCAAAATAGCTTGCATGAAGTTTATGTGGCGCCAAATTATGAATAATTGCATTCCTTTAGAAGTCTGTTTTTAGAGCTCTGTCCAGCGATGGAGGCCAATTATGAATGAGTGAATTAGTCAAAGAGAAGCTAGCAAAGAGACAGTCGACCTGTGAGAATAATTACCTTTCATATCTAAATGACATTCTTGCAAGAAGGGCAGGTTATAGCTTATGAATCAAGAAAGCTGAAGCCCTATGAACAAAATTATGCATTGCATGATTTAGAGTTAGCAACAATTGTCCATGCATTGCAAATGTGGAGACATTATTTGCTGGGAAAGCCATTTGAACTAAATACTAATCATCATTGTCTGAAGTATTTGTTTACCCAACCCAATCTAAATGCACGACAACGGAGATGGTTAGAGTTGATATCTGATTATGACTTCAATATCAATTATATCAAGGGAAAAGAGAATTGGGTTGTTGATGCCCTAAGTCGTAGAAGGCATATCGCCTCATTGGTGTCCATTCAAACCAACTTTAAGGGACAAGTGTTGCAGAAATCCAAGGGTGATGAGTACTATGAGCAAAATAAGCAAGCACTCTCGGATAATCTGCAAGATGCAAGGTACGAAGGATTTCATTTTGAACCTAATGGACTACTAAGGTTTAAAGGAAGAATTTATGTGCCTAATTCTGAAGAATTAAGAAATTTGGTGTGGAAAGAAGTACATGAAGCACCATACTCTGGACACCCGAGTGTGACTAAGATGTTGGCTGATGTGAAACCATTATATTTTTGGAAAGGGATGAAAGGAGATGTTGCTAGATTTGGAGCAAGATGCTTAGAGTGTCAAAGGGTGAAAGCTGAACATCATCACCTAGTAGGTCTTTTGTATCCTCATGGTATTCCTGAGAGTAGGTGGCAAATCATTAGTATGGACTTTGTGCAGGGTCTTCCTATGTCAAGGAATAAGCAAAATGCCATTTTGGTGGTAGTGGACAAGCTTACCAAAGTAGCACATTTTAAACTTGGAAATTTACTAGATGGAGCTCCTTTCATAGCTCGGAAATTTGTTCAAGAAGTGTTTAGATTACATGGGATTCTTGAGAAGATAATTTCGGACAGGGATGCTCGTGTGACATCTAGGTTCTGACAAGCCTTGTTTTCCTCACTTGGAACTCAATTGAATATAAGCTCTGCATATCATCCAGAGACAAATGGGAAAATTGAAAGGGTGAACCAAGTACTAGAAGACCTATTGAGAATGTATTGCATGGATCAACAATACAAGTGTGAAGATTACTTGCCTTTGGTGGAGTTTGCATATAATAATTCCTATCATTCTGCGATTAAGATGGCTCCTTTTGAAACATTGTATGGTCGAAAATGTCGAACTCCTATAAGCTAGGATAAGCTTGAGAATAGGATAAGTCTTGGACCAGAGATGTTGTTAGAAATGGAAGAGCAAGTTTGAATAATCAGGCAAAGGCTAGCATAAGCCAATGATAGGCAAAAAAGCTATGCAGATTCTAAGTGAGTATCCAAAAAATTTGTAGGGAAAAGGTGTTGTTGAGAGTGAAACCTCAAAAGAGTTCCATCAAGTTTGGAAAGTTATCCAAACTAGCTCCACGCTATGTAGGTCCATTTGAGGTTCTTGATGAAGTAAACCCTGTTGCTTACTGAATTGCGTTGCCACCAGCTCTTGCCTGGATGCATAATGTCTTTCATGTCTCATACCTAAAGAGGTATATACCAGGTGATAATCATGTCATTGATTGGAATGCTTTACAGGCCCAAGAGTGGTAACAATTGAACCTATTAAGGTGTTCGGAATGCGTAAGCTTCACTTACGTAACATAGAGGTTTTGCAGTGCAAAGTCCAATGGGACCAGTATGCAGAAGATTTTGCTACTTGGGAAGATTATGCTGAAATAGAGGAAAAGTTTCTACATGTTTTACATGCTTTTGAGAGTTCTTGAAAACAATATTCCTGTGTTATGTTTTATGCTTAATATCTATGTTTGCAACTCAAAGATCATTAGGGACAATGATTCACAAGGGGGGGGGGGATATGTTACACCCCGTTATGTATTTACCTAGTTACTATTACCAAGCTAGATGAAATACTTGCATAGATGTGTGTGTTTGTAACTTTGATGGAAATAAATATGATTGTACTTTGTTTATATGAATCATTGGAAAAATAATGAATAAATGGTTGATTCAAATTGATGTTATATATTTATTAATTTTGACTATGGAGTATATAATGCAAACGATTGTTTTGTGATCAGCTGACTACCATTGCAAATGTGCCAAGTTGGTTGCAGGTACAGGTTCATGCCCCTAGAAGAGAAAGGAAGTATCACTTAGGAGAAGAGTTTTGGTCTGGAAACCCTTAATGAGTCTAACTGAGCTTTCACACACTCACTTTTAAATTGGTCAAGTCAAGTCAATAATTACAGGAAAAAGGTATGATACCTTAGCTTGCTTGTGCGTGAATTAGGAGAGGTTTTGGTTTGATTGTGAAAACATTCTTGATTTAAGTGTTTGAGTTTCTTTGTATCTATGAGTACTTATTTATGAGTTTAATTGTTGAGATATATATATATATATATATAAGTATACATAGATAGATGTATCTAGGCATGCTTATGGACAGATTACCCATATGCATGGGAACATCGAATGGTCAAGGCGACATATATATATATTTTGTGTATATATGTCAGTTGATGTTACTGCAATTGTATATGTTTAATTGTTTGGAGGCAATGCTATATATACGATATATATATATATATATATATATATATATATATACATGTATGTATTGTGTTATGGCAATGTCCATACAAGTGTATATATATATATATATGTATATACATATGTATATATGTATATGTATACATGTGCGATATTAATTTGGAAATAAATGAAAATAAGTTTATGCATTCGAATATTGGATGACACATTCTATTATTGTAAGAGTTATATATATATATATATATTGTACATATACTAAATATATATTATGTCGTTCAAATAGCGCTGATTATATATTAAAGCGCATGTTATAATGTAAAGCGCATATCATAAACAATGTAAAGCACAACAATAATGAATAGTGCACAATATGGCACCACTGTGAGCATTTCATAAAGTATTAGCATGCTTTGCAAAATACATGCAGCACTATGTAAGGTGTTGGTTGAATATTTTGCAAACTTGTAAAGGTTAGCAAAATGGTGGTTTCAGCCACAGTGTGTGAGTTAAAACTCTCCTAATTAAGGGAAGGCTCCCCCTATCTAACTAACTAAAAACAAATATGGGTGGAACGATAATCTTTCCTCTTGTTTCAGGAGAGATTAAACTCTTTTCTCTTTTCAGAAAGGTAATATGAACTTTTAAATAAACTTTTACAGCAACTTGTAATAAAATCAAGAGAAAGGAAATGAAGTTTCCTGAAAGCTCAAAGACTTCCGTCACTTCCTTCGGGACGGGAAAATAATTTCAAGCGCAAAGTCTTGAAAATCTGTAATCCTATCTACCCTTTTGAAAGATAATTCTAATGATAATATACAGCATAAAACAGCACAAAGTCTGCAAGTAAGATGTATCTATTAACTACTATGAATGGGAATCGTTACGAGCACAAAGACTTGCAATTATTCTTAACTTCTAAATTATGAATTCAATCTTCAACATTCACAGCACAAAGTCTGAAAATATTTCAATTGAAGCTCTCCCTAGCAATCTTCCACAATCTCCAAATAATCACAAAGTAATGCTCCAAAATGACATAAGAACACAATGGATGCAAAGTAGGATTTCAACACAAAGTCTGAAATCTGCAACTCTTTGATATTACTTGAAAAGGAACAACTTATAATTATAAAGCTCAAAGTCTTTATGAGTACAAATTTCTGCAGAATTTTCTTGCTTGCCAAAAAGATACTAATTACAAAGGACCCTCTCAAGGATTTATAGGAGAGAGGTCATGAGAAAAAGGTGGGAGGATCCCAACTAATTTGAGAAATTCTCTCAACCACCAACTACTTGCAATTGACTTATTCTAAATTACAGTCCTAAATTATTTTGACTTGTAACTAGATTACATGTAATTACAATTTACAAAATTGCAAGTGAAAGAAACACTTGCGATTACAAAATTTGTTTTTACATGTAGTTTGTCGAAAACAAAATACATAAAGATAAAAGATTTTTATTCCATTTCAGTCCTAGCTTTGAAAGACTGAAATTTGCTGATAATTTCCTGCAACTCATCTGGATTGGGGCCTAGTGTGTTCTTGGCAACCACAACAGTCTTCAAGATTACATCAAAATATCTTATTGTTGCTTCTCTATGCTCTTCATAAACAGTTTGCATCTTATCAAGGATCATTCGATGATTAACAAACTTGTTAATTGAATCCATGGTAAACTTTTCTGATTCCAGCTCTTGACGAAGGTTTGTTGCCATTTCTGTAATGACCACATCAGTTGCAAGTAATTCTCCTTCATGATTCAAAATTCTGCAAGGGATTTTCTCAAAGCTAGAAAGGATGTCTTGCTGAACTTCATCACTCATTTCTAGTGTAGCTTGGACATCTTTGATGAGATCTTGAATAACCAATGACTTGTTTGTCATGAGTTCTTCAAATTCTATGTATTTTTCTCTGTTTGGTAGGATTGAATTGCTGCATAGAATTTCTAGCTTGACTTGATCCATCTCATGCCAAATTTTCAAATCTTTTTCAAGTGAATCCAAACTTTGCTTGAAAGCTTCCAAAGTTTGATTCATCTTTACTTTTGCTATTCTGATATTATTCAGAATTTGTAATGTCTTTTCAATTACTGGTATGTTTTGATCAATCAGTTGTGCTGCCCAAGAATCAACTGCTTTGGCCTTTTGTGCAATTTTCTCCAGTTGCTTGACTGATTCTTCAGAGGTGAAAGAAGTTAATGGATTAACTTGCTCTGAAGAGTTGGCAATCTTTTGAATTACCGAGACAAGTTGTGCATTTTCCTCTTTCAGCTTTTCCTTCTTTGCCAAAAGTTCATTGTAACTATATGTCAAGATAGTTACTGAATTTTGGGCATCTTGCATCATACCAGCATGTGTTTGCTTGCCGAAATCCACTCTGGTGAATTTATAATCAGATACTTGCATCTCTTCTAGTGACTTGTCTGCAAAGGGTTCAGCTATTTCTGCATACTTCATTCTGTTGTTGTCCACAACTACCCGTGAAACTGTTTTAGCCTTCTTTGCAACTTTTGGCTTTGATCTCTTCAACTGCTGGAAATCAAAAACATCTGGAGAGATTGCCTGTTTCCTTCTCTTTAGAGTGATTGAACTCACCATGGAGGAAGATCCAATGTATCTGCATTTGAAACAACAATTGTGGTTTGTGCAGAAACAGATTCATTTTGAGCCACAGTTTTTACTCTTGGAGATGTTTCAGTTTGAATCGCAACAAAAGCTTGACTGGATGGTGTATTATGATCAGCATTAGCCATGAAACAATCAAAACTTGCAGCTGATGTATCTATTTCAGGAAGTGTCATTTGTGATGTCATTGGATACATCGGATTAGCATCAAAAACATTCTCCAGATTATCATGTATGTTCTCTATAGAGGCAGTTACTGTTGATGAAGTTGATGTATGAAGAGCAGCTTCAATAGGAGGAACGTAAACTGTTGAGAAGGAATCAACATCACTATCAAATTGAGACATGGGAGACAATATTGATACTGGTGCAACATCAATATGTGGAGACATTATACTTAGAGTATTAGGAGACTGAAGAACTTCTCCTTCTTGCTGATCGATGATTTGGATCTGCGTCTCTTTAACCTCCTTTCCTTTTAATGTTGTTTTCTCCAAAGGTTTTTCTACAGCACGGCTGACTTTCAGCTTAATCCTCGTTCCTAAAGAAGAAGCACCTTCCTTGGACTTGTCTTTGACTTCTGATTTCAATCCAACAGGTCCAGCTGAATCATCATTATTAACCCTGATTTTTATAGTTTTGACGCCTATACTCTTGAGCCAAGAATTAGTATTTGCCAAGACTGACTGAAATCTCTTAAAGATAGAAACTGATTCTTTATTAGACCATTGTATTGGTGGAATAGAAGCGTCAGCAACCCTTTGTTCTTCATATTTTGGATCTAAAATCTGCCCATCATCAATTACTCCTTCTGGGATCAAGGTCAGATTAAAATCAATAATCTGTTCAAGAGTGAGCCTGCAGTAGTCCATTTTATAAATGTCCTTTTCTGTTCGGAGATCTACCCAAATATCTTCAAGGCGATGTACATGAGTAAAGGCTCTTTTAATCATGTCCTTCATTCCTCTGTAATCAAAATCTGCTCTTGCCTTGAATCTTTTTAGTTTGATTTCCTGAATTTCAGTTTCCATAGCTTTTGCCCTTGAGGTAGATGTCAAGGAGTATCTCCCAATCTGCAATGGATTATGAGACGAGATACTTACTCCAGTTTTATGTTGCACAGCTTGTCGTGCATGCACTGTCATCAACTGCCTTGCAAGCTCCATTAGAATGATTTTATCAGTTGGATATCTCGGAAGCATGTATGGTTGATCTTCAAAACAGCCAACCCTCATGTAGGTAAAAGTGGGAAACTGGAGGAAGAGACAACCATATTCATTGACCTTTTTCCAAGCAACATTTGATACTCTGTTGTTCTGCAAGGTCTTGTCAAAAAGGCACATGAAGTGACCAAAGAATGCGTCTTGGACTCTTCTGTAATGAATCCTGCTTGGTCTCAAGGGCAACTGATCATAGTATTCCCAAACTGGAACTAGAGATCTATCTCCTACGGTAGAAAGGCCTGGAAATTGCCTCAATGAAGTTGCTATGTAAACCAGATAGGAATTCATATAGAATGTAAGCGTGGTAGGAACTTGTGCAAGCTGCTCACATAAACTATCACTAATTATTTCAGCCCAGAAGATTGGGTGCTGTGCCTTCCTAATCACCACTATGAATTTGTACATCCACTTTTCAAAGACATTGGAGAATTTCAACCCCATCATCCTGCTCAAGAGTGTGATTATATCATTGATCTCTTCTTTGAAGTCAGATCTGTATAGTTTAGGCCACTGAAACACACAGGTTTGACGCTTCAGAAGCCATTTAGTATTGATGTGTTGTATACAATCTTCTTTCTTTTGTTCATAATGATCTAGAGCACTCTTTACTGAAATATTTGAATACATAGGTGAGTCTAGAACTCTGAAAATCTTGTTGATAGTTTCTGGATCAAGTCTTATGACCACATTGCCATCATCATCTTTAATGGTTCTGGATTCTCTGTCAAAGTGAGTAGCGCATGCAAGGACGAACTCTGGCTCTAGGGCAGCAACAGGAAAAGAGGAAACCAAATGAATGACTTCTCAGTAGCAACTGCATATGATGAGAAGTTGATTTTGCAGCTCTCTTCAAAAACTCAGACATATCAACATGTCCAATTTCCGTGTCTCTGATTTCTTCAATGTTCGAGACAACATTAGAAGGAGGAATCTTATTTTGATACTTATCGTATTTGTACTTCATCTTTTTGTTTGGTGGAGAAGCTGGTTCCTCCGTCATCGAACAAGAATCTGCAAGGCTGTGATGAAAGTTCCATAAGGTTAAGACATCATCAACGTTTACAGGCGTAGACATGGCGAAGGCTCAAATTCAGAATGGTGTTTTGGTTGTATGAGGGCAAAAAGTGAGCATTATAACTCATTTCGGGTTTTTGGAGGCTGATTGCAAGTGAAAAGGACATATGTTTTTCATGACGAATGAAAAAGTTAGATTGCAACTTTGAAAAGTGCAAGTCACAACTTTCAGCTTGTATTTGCAGTCAAGGGCAAAAAGTCCGATTTTTAGGCATTTATAAGGCATTTCGGGATTTTGAGGGCTGGCTGCAAGTGAATAGTGAATGTCGGGGTTTTGGGAAGTCATTGCAAGTGACTTTTGGAAACTTTTAACTTGCATTCTATATTGAAACTTCCTACTTGCAATGGGTGGACAAAAACCCGATTTGCTTCAAAAAGTATCATTTTTTATTCTTTTCTTCTTTTCAAGGAAATGGGAATGAGAAAATGAAAGGAGATTGAGGTGAAATGAAAGGATATATGAATATATATGGAAATGAAATGGACTGAAAACGAAAACATATTTCAGCAAATGGGGGCAAAATGAAATGAAATGAAATGGAAAACGCATTTTAGTAATGAAAGGCATGAGGGCGAATTCAACTAATAAATAGCATATGAAAAAGGAATGTAAACGGCAGCAAAACGCGTTTTGATGAATGAGGCATTTTGGGATTTTGAAAGACATGAAAAATGGCCAGTATTCACAAGTAATAAATGACATTTTTCACTAAAATGAAGCAAAAGAAACGCGTTTTTTTATGGGAGGAAGGTAAAATAAAAGGCGTTATGATGAAAGGCGTATTTAAAAACGCGTTTTGAGTATATGAGATGATGTTTAAGATGAAAGCGCGTTTTTTTTAAGCTAGTAATGACAAATGCATAGCATATACAAATGATTATGAAATGGAGGCGATGGCGAATGAAATGCAGCGGATTTAGCATGAAGGGAAGGACGTTTTACAAAAAACGTTTTTATTTACAAAATAAATAACATTTAAACAAAGACGCCAAGGAAACATGAGTAAGAAATGACCAAAATAAAAGAAAACATACCTGCAAATGAGTTTGCAAACCAAAATGATGATGAAACAACCCTAGGCGTGACAAGTAAATTCAGCAAAGAAGACAACTCAATTTATTGCAGCTGAGAATCCGATTTTCAAGCTCACAGATCTACAAAATCTGCATAGAATGAGGTAGACAAGCGAACCAGAACTCAAACTGGTCCAATCATGGATGGCGTCGGGTTTTCGAGAGCTCAAAGCAAGTAAAAATGTCACTCAAAAAAGAAATCGGGCTTTTACAAGCATTTTGCAAGTGACTTTAAAATGAAATCAGGTCTTTTTGATGTATTTGCAAGTATTTTGACATAAAAAACTAAAATCGGGCCTTTTTTAACATTTTGCAAGTTACTTTTAATAACTTGAACTTGAATCGGGCCTTTAAGAACTCTTTGCAAGTATTTTAAAGTTAAATCGGGCTTTTTAAGTGTCATTGCAAGCAAAATAAAGAAAATCGGAACTTTTATGAACAATTGCAAGTGCTTTAAGTGAAAATCGGAACTTTTATGAACAATTGCAAGTGCTTTAAGTGAAAATCGGAACTTTTATAAGTGATTGCAAGTGCTTTAAATGAAAAAGTAACTTGTAAAGAACTTTAAAAGTTCCTACACTTGCAAGTACTTCAAAAAGTTCCTACAAAAGACATTAAAAAGAAAATCAAAAAGCAAAATGACTTGCAATAGACACAAAAAGTTCCTATTTTTGACTTGCAGTGAAGCTCAAAAACTCCTACTTGCAGTGATGTCAGAAAAACCCGAAATTGACCAAAAACGCACAAAAATGACTTAGAATTTCACGAAAACGGACGAGTGTGTAAAAAGTGGTAACCCAAAGGACTATAGACTTAAAATTGAGATTTGCTAATCTTTACACCTCGTAATACGTGCCTTAGAAGAGAAAATCCTCGAATTTTAACAAAGTTTTGATTGGTTATCTCAATTTTTAACCAGTCAAAAATTTGGGACAACATAAGGCACGTGGAAATGATTTGCAAGACATATTCAAATGAATTGAAGTCAATTTGAAACACATTAACAAGCTTTGACTTGGTCTTTTATCTGAAACACCAAAATAGCACACATGAAGTTTATGTGGTGCCAAATTATGAATAATTGCATTCCTTTAGAAGTCTGTTTTGAGAGCTCTGTCCAGCGATGGAGGCCAAATATGAATGAGTGAATTAGTCAAATAGAAGCTGGCAAAGAGAGAGTCAACCTGTGAGAAAAATTACCTTGCATATCTGAATGATATTCTTGCTGTCCATGATAAAAGCGATTGGTTGTGCAGTATTGTTGAGTCTTTGTTTGTAAATTTGCCACCTTTTCTTTACCTTGCTGAGTCGAACCAATTGAGCTGAGAAGTGTCAATTCTATTACCCTATTTCTAGCCTTTAGTTGCTGATTTTTTTGTATAAATAGAGGTATTCTTTACCTCAAACGGACACATATCTGCACTCTGCTGTTATTTTCTGAATTATTGCTCTGTTCTTTTAAGTTTTTGTGACATATTTAGAGAGGTTTTGCAAGAATTTTAGTGAGATATTTTGTGAGAGTATTTGCGAAGAGTGGAAGTGATAGTTGTTACATATTAGCTATTCTACAGTTTAAGAACGGTTACTAACTACCGGTTTTCAGCTGAAGAGAAACTAACTAATTTTTCCTTATGAAAGATTTCTTTGCAATAACTACCAGGAAAGATAAACAATTTATGCATTAACAACTCTAACATTCAGTCCTAACTTCTAGTTTTTCAATTTCAACTGAAATGGTACAAATAACAGTTTAATATAACTGAAAACATAGTTGGTTATGAACTAACTTTACCATTAACTATGGAATGAAAAGAGCATTTAATACAGCATTGAAATTATCATTATAAAGTAAATATATCTGAAATAAAGAGAGAGTTATAAGAAAGTATAGTTTGAAGGCTCCCTGTTGGAATGCTTGAACAAGATTCTGTCTTCAAGGGAAAAGGAAACATCATCAAGGGCTTTTCCGCCCAACCAAAGACCTACTGGTCTCTCGTGTTTCTTCAATTGAAGAAACCCGACCCTTCATGAGGGCAGTCAATAAAGGATCTTCACAATTACCTTCATGCCATCTGAGTCTGGTGTCAAGAACCTATACTACCCTGGTCAATCTCTCACTATAGGATCTCCTAACTAGAAAGACCATTCTGACCAGGGGTATATTTGATTCTTGATGGCTGACAAATGCTTAATCTAAGCATCATAACCTTGGCCAAGGATTTTATCAATAATGAGCACATTTCTTGTGCTGTGAGCACTCTCACCCTTACTCGGCATTTAAATTTTTAACCCAAAGTGTTTATATTATCAGGGACTCAACTTTTGATTCTTTCTTTTACAATCAGGAGTAGAAACTTAATTCAGACTTACAGAGGAGAGAAAGACACAAAAGTTAAATCTTG
>VDFB02286595.1:0-34173 GCA_007258455.2 Sequoia sempervirens
CGGATCTGTATTTGAGGGCGTGATAGTTGGTTTGGGTTTATATGTGTGGGGCCTCATACAATACTGATCGCTGCTTTTGTACAGAGTTTAATTGTTATCTTTACGTTATGTTTACTGCTATACGAGACTTATTTTGCTGTTCCCCTTTCATATGCCTATAACGATATGCTAATTGCTTCTTTCATATTCAACACTTAACTCAGGCGATTAATATTTGTCTCTTTATTTTAGAGTAGAGTCGGCCTAGATTAATTCTATTTTTGCTTCCAGGATATAATTAATAAATATGATTTGGCCATGTCAATTCAAATATGCTTATTATAAAAGTCCACAATAGTTGGATCATGGAGGGGATATGACAGAGGTGACCCATTCTAATCGCTGCCCTTATGTTAATAGATGCATCTTTTACTTTATTTAAACACCGCCTTAATGATCATTTATCACTGCTCTTATAATCATTAATTCTTCACGAACATAGGTGCTCCTTTTGTAAATCAGTCGTTATCTTTAAACTCAAGCGCTGCTTTCTTTTGTCTTAAAATGATCTCAACTTCAGATTTCATTAACTGCTTTTTCATTAATATATTAATCTCTTTCTTTGGTTGATTATGTTTATATGTAAGTTCTGAACCATTTTAAGAAGGTCAGTCTTGTTTAAAGGTGGTCAGCTAGGAATGGCATAACCATTAGCATTAATGTAGGCATTTCATTAATGAGTCGGTGAGCATTCAACTTAAGCATATGATATTATTTGCTTTGTACTTTAATCTTTAATATCCAACTTCTCTTTGCATCTATCATCGTGACGTTCATTTCGTCCTTACTGAACACACTAACAATCTCCCATATGCCTTTCATTTGAAAGAATCTCAATTGGAACATTACAGTGCCTCTCATTGGAAGAGATTGGTGTGTCTTGCTGGGTTGTTGTTCAGCTGTGGGGATTGGTGTCTCCAGTGGGTTGCTGCCTACAAAAGAAGTTTGTAAGAGAAGTAGTTTGGTGCCTGTGAAGAAAATCTATATATAAACAATATTTTGCCATGGTTTTCTCTTGCAAGGGTTTCCATGTAAATCGTGTGTTCTTACTGTGTTCTTAATTGCTAGATCTTGTATATGTGTTATTGTTGTGGATGATAAAATTGTGAAGTATTACTGCTGTGGTTGTTTAAGATTTGAAAAGTGAAAGATTGTTGTTATACTGATTCACCTATAACCGAGTGCTCTTCTCTTATCTGTCAACCTATGAGGTGCTGTGGTATGTTTGGTCATGGTGAATTCATGGTATATGAGAAGGCTCACAACATCAGATGGAAAATGTCTTTATTAAGCTATCTTTCTTCTTCTTTCCTCTACTTATGGCCTTTTTCCTTCTTATTCTTATCTTGTATGGAGAAATGGTCTGTGTGTTGGCACAGTCTACATTTCAGATTTTCAAGTTCCAATATGCACCTTTTTTTGTGAATTTATCATATGTATTTTTGCTTTCACTGCAAGGTTAAGAAATTACATTGTTTGAAGCTTTGAAGAATAGGGGCAGTTTGTCATGTTTATTTCCATTGGGTGCATTATTTGGTTGAAGATTTGTCTTGCTAAAATTTATTTTTCTACAGGTTATATTTGAAGGTGTTTATGCTTTACACCCAGACATTCGAACTTATCTTGACATCTGGATAGCTGTTGTAAGAATTCATCTGTTTTCCTTGATTCCATCTGGCTCTCAATATTATGATGTGAGCATGCTCAGACCTGAGGACTTGTGAGAGCTTTTGTAATGTTCTTTCCTCTTTTATTTACAGATAGGTGGAGTTCATTCACATCTTGTTGCAAGAGTACAAAGAGACATGAACAAGATTTACCGCCCCATTTCACAGAATGAGATCATGACAACCGTTTTTCCAATGTTTCAACAATACATAGAGCCTCATCTTGTGCATGCACATGTCAGTATATGTACTATTGTATCGCTTAAGAAATGCTGATAAGAAATCATTTGCTTTATTGAAATCTCAACATGCTTTATTCTGTTGACTAATGAACTTTCAAGCTAGGGCATTATTGATTTGCTTCATAACAGAAGTCATAGCTTCATGTTATCATCTTAGAGTATGCATAATTAAGTTGTTTTAATATGGTTATTAGCAATAGTACATGGCACATTATACTCACTTACATTTCATTGAGCTCTCTCACATTTTTATTTACACTTGTCTTCTTTAACAGCTAAAAATCCGTAATGATTTTGATCCAGTACATTCACCAGAGAGCTCGCTTTTTGTTTTGAAAAGTAACAAAAAGGTTTGTATGCAATATCCCATAACCGTGTCTCAACATGCTTGTCGCTTTATTCATATTTAAACCTTACTTTTATTTAATCCATTTCGATATAGTAAAATGTTATTGAGAAATCTTTGTGTTCTTTTTGATGTTATTTAAGTCATAGATGCTATCTGTTGTTTATTCTGTATGGGATATACAAAAATCAAAATGAACATACAGCTGGCTGCACATAATTGTTAATTGTTATACATAGGCTCTGCAACAGTGTTTTTTGCTAGGAAATATATGGATTGATATTTTTCTGTTTCTCTTGCCTGTTGTTGCTGTTCAAATACATACCAGGAAATTTGGATTTATGGATATCCACGTAGGGTCTATTCTGT
Source organism: Sequoia sempervirens (assembly GCA_007258455.2). Taxonomy (NCBI): domain Eukaryota; kingdom Viridiplantae; phylum Streptophyta; class Pinopsida; order Cupressales; family Cupressaceae; genus Sequoia; species Sequoia sempervirens. Next base: position 2,664 of record VDFB02286595.1, read on the forward strand.
ATGGAAATATTTAGAGTGAGTTGGCCTGTTCTTCAATTATCTTTATAAGGGAGAAAATGCGTCTAGTTTATCTTGTAAGGGAACCTGTGGTTTTTATTGCAAAGGGGCTGTGTTAAACCAAATTAAAGAATAGAAGAATCCACAGCAGTAAATCAACTCCTCTTAGACTAATAAACTTAATGATGTTATCTGAGGCCTTATTTTTGGATACATTCAGTGTTTTTAATCTCAAGTCAAGAAGATCTCTTGTTTAGGTGCTACCTATTAGATATTATTATGTATATTGGCTTTATTTGAAACTTTTCAATGTTTAACTTTGTAGCAACAATTCATAAGTTGGTAAGTTAGTGTAGAACCAGAATGGACTAATTTTATCTGTTTATCCTATAAAAAATGAACCTTGCATTTCCTAAAATGCTGATGTATTTAGTCTAAGTTACTAGTACGGGTATGGGTACTTTTTTGTGTTGGGTAATTTCTGGGTATGTTTTTACAAAAAACAGGAATTAAAGTTCAGATTACCAGATAACATGCATAAAATAAACAAAGCAACCATAAAATACCACTTTGATGTTGATTTTCAAACTCAAATGTCATGATAGATATTCATTATTTAGTATTAAAATAATAAAATCAAAATTCATTGTCACATTGCTCTTCATAAAGAGTATCATCATCATCATTGACATTAGATGGTGGAGGTGCATTAGAAGAACCACAAGGAGCAACTAGGCACTAACACTAAAACTATGCAGGCTATTTGACTCCTCAAAAAATGAAAATTATTGGGCAGTAATAACATCCAAGTCAGGTTGTGTTCCCTGAAGATATGATCAAAGTTCTTATGGGAGGCCCTTGGGCCTTTGATAGAGTATTTAAGAATATTCTTTCCCTGAGTAAGTGGAAGCCAGGTTTTGATGCCTCGGCGGACCTTGGTAAGGTGGCTCGAACTTGGGTTAAGCTCCCAGGTTTGCCTTTGGAATTTTGGAACTAAAATGTTTTCAAAGGAATTGCTGATACCTTTGGTACCCTATTGACTGTTGACAAAGTAACCCAACTTAAGTCACGGCTGGTCTATGCTAGAATTTGTGTGAATGTCGCTGTCAACACAGTCCTCCCAACCACGGTGACCCTTAAATCAAAATTTGGCAGATGGGTTCAACCTTTGGAATATGAAAACGCTAAGGTTTATTGTCATTTGTAATAAGTTTGGCCACTTACAAGATGTCTGTAATAAGCTTCCTTTGAAATCGAAGAATAACCAGTCAGGGTTATTGCTTAACTCTCCCACTAAAAGTGCTGCTCCTAAGACTTTATTAAAGGAACTTGTCACACCTTGCTCCTCCTTGGGTTTGTTGATTCCTAGTAAGGAGACGGTGCCTTCCCAGGACAACTCTGCTGAGGACAATGTGTTATCTTTGGGGGGGAATGCCCTTCCTAACAGAATTGAAATGGCCACCCCGAATGCTGTGGTTGAAAGGATTCCTTTTTCCCCTTCATTGGAGACTTACTTTGATCCTCAATGTGTTAGAAATGTTCGACAACAAACTTGTGATGAATAATATGCAGAATCTATCACAAGAAGTGGAGGGAGTAGATTTGGTACTCTAGAAAGAAAATATGGAAAACCTAGAGGAAGGAGAGATGGACATTCAGATGGAACGAAAATTGGTTTCTCCCGCTGAGCACTCTCTGGTTGTTCTTGACTGGGAGGTGGCTCAAATGCCAGATGCTAAACAAGAAATGGATAAAAGTATTAAAGATAAAGAGGGCCCGAAGATTTCCTTCTCCCCCCCAAAAAGTTGGTGTGGAGGACGATGATTGGAATCAAGTAAATACAAATTCAAGAAAGAAAGATGAAGCCGGATGTGGGAGGAAGTAATAAAGTGGGCAGATCACCTTTAAAAGAATCAAGAAACAAAGATACTACAAGGGATGTTGCTTCAGGAAACCAGAGTACTCTTGACTCCCTTGCAAGAAACAAATCTAGAAAGTAGTGGGGGGCTCCCTCAACTGTTTTAGTAGTATCAAGGTGATACTGCTGCTCTCTGTTTCCAATGCGCCTGATGTCATGGAACATTGGGGGATTTAATAGCCCCTATAAACAACATTTGTTAAAAGTTTGTTTGGTGGATGTTAAACTGAATGTTCTTTTAATCTAGGAAACTAAAATGAAAAAAGAGAATTTTGAAAAATTGATCAAATGGCTTTGGCCTAGTGCTAACTTTGAGGTTAGTGATGCTAAAGGAGCTTTGAGGGGAATAGCAACTTGTTGGAATCCGGCTAGACTGTTTGGTGGGCTGGGTTTTAGTAGCATAAATTGTTTGATGGTTTCCATGGAAGACATTGTTACCTCAGTTAAATGGAATTTAGTAAACATTTATGGCCCTAATTTGTGCTTGGAGAGACTAAATCTTTGGAACTTGCTTTAAGGAATTATAAACAACAAAAATGAGTGTTGGCTGTTGGGAGGGGACTTTAACTCTCCTTTGTATCCTTCAGAAAATTGTGGAGGACTTATTGACTTCTCGGATAGTATGATGGATTTGGTGGGCTTCATCAACTCAATAGGATTAATGGCTATCCCTTTGAATGGGTCGCTTTTTACCTAGTCTAATAGACGGTAGGGTAATCATTTAATCCAAGTAAAACTTGACTGTTTCCTTATTTCTTCAATTGGAACATTTTACAAGATCTCATTCTCACCTCTCTTCCTAGAACAAGCTCGGATCATAGTGCTCTCCTACTTGGGTGGGATGATAAAGTTGCTAAAGGACCTTTTCCCTTCAGGTATGAAATAATATGTGATCTCACCATCCAGACTTCATAAGCCTTGTTGAAGGTTGGTGGAATGCTCCATGTAGTGGTATTCCCATGTTTCATTTAGCTTAGAAACTAAAGAAAGTTAAAGATAGTGTAAAGGGATGGAACAAATACTTGTTTGGGAATATATTCACTACCAAAATAGAACTAAGATTAAAAATCAAGGAGATTCAGGATTTGACGGAGTTGCGTAATATTGATGAAAACATCTGTAATCAAGATAGGGACTTAAGGTCTCAATGGTTTAAAATAAATAAAAAAGAAGAGACTTTTTGGAAACAAAAATCAAGGATACAATGGTTGACTGAAGGTGATAGAAATACTAAATATTTTCATCAATCTACCCTAAAACACAGGTGCAGAAACATGATTAGATCTCTAAAACTATCAATTGGTTAAGTTTGTATAGGGAGGATGAAATTGCTAATGAGGCGGTGTCTTTCTTTTCAAACTTTCAACAAATGCTAGAGGTTGGCAATGCTGATTTGGAGGATATTTTGCAGGTGATTCCACAAGTCATTTCGGAGTAGGTTTTAAAGAGATATCTAGAGCTGTTTCCCTCCAAGAAGTTAAGGAGGCGGTTTTCTCCTTTGGTGCTTATAAAGCCTCGGGGCCTGATGGCTTTCCTCCTAGTTTCTTCCAGGAATTTTGGGATACTGTTTCAATTGACCTTTTCAATGCTGCTCGGGATTTCTTTAGATCTGGTAGGCTTCTAAATCAGCTAAATGCCACTTTTATAGCGCTCATGCCTAAGTCAGAAGAAGCTTCATCAATGAATGATTTTAGACCAATCAGTTTGTGTAACACTACTTATAAGATATTCTCAAAGATAATGGTCAATAGATTGAAGTTGGTTTTGAATAGAGTGATAGTTGTTAATCAGAAGGGTTTTGTTCAAGGAAGACATATCTTGGATGCAACAATTTACACACATGATGTGTTACATTCTATGGACTTTAGCAAGAAGCAAGGTATGGTTCTAAAACTTGATATCTCCAAGGCTTATGATCGTGTTTCATGGCCTTTCCTTTTTTCTGTACTAAAAAAAATTGGTTTCAAGGGAAGATTTCTTAACTTAATCATATCTTGTGTTAGAACTCCTAAGTTTTCGGTCTTGGTTAATGGGGTGCCTAAAGGCTTCTTCTCATATGGTAGAGGTTTGAGACAAGGTGATCCTTTGTCTCCTTACCTTTTTGTTATTGTGGTTGATGCTTTGGGACGAAATATTAAAAAATAACTTATAAACAAAAGGCTGAAAGGGTTCAAAGTTGCTTCCTCACTCCCCCCGGCCTCTCAACAACAATTTGTTGACGACACTATCCTTTTAGGGGAGGCTTCAGTTTTGAAAGCTAGACAGGGGAAAGACACCTTGGATAAATATGCTAGAGTTTTGGGCCAATATATCAATTATCAAAAAGGAAGATCTATTTCTTCAACATTGCCCAGACAATAAAAGAGAGAGTAATAAATAGTATTGGGTGCCAGGAAGCTGAATTGCCAGCTACCTACCTTGGTCTTCCTCTAATTTCTAGAAAACCCTAGAGTAATTATTGGAATCATATTATTGAAAAGATCCAAAAGAAACTGGCTAGATGGAAAGGAAAGTTGTTAAGCTATGCTAGGAAATTACAACTTCTGAAAGCTTCTTTACAAAACATCCCTATTTACTATCTTTCCCTCTTTAACATTCTTTCCTTCTTAGCTGATAAGATAAAAATGATTCAAAGGAGATTTTTTATGGTCAGGTGTGGAGGAGAGGAAAAGATTGGCTCTTGTTGGATGGGACAAACTTTGTACCTCGATAAGAGATGGTGGTTTGGGCATACAAAGAATAAAACTTTTCAATAAAGCTCTAGTGGCAAAAATGGGTTGGTATCTTCTGGAAGGAGCTAAAGACTGGGTCCAAATTCTTAGAGCTAAATATTTGGGAAACAAAGATCAAAGCTGCTTTTTGAGGAAAGAGGGGATCTCCCCTATGGTTTTGTTTTTTCAGAATAACTTGATCAAGATTAGAGGTACTCTAAAACAAGGTGCAAATCTCAAAATAGGCAATGGTCAAAGAACAAACTTCTAGGACGATGCTTGGACAAACTATGCTCCTTTGTTATCAAACAACAATCTTCAACAAATTAAAATCAGAATGAAAAAAACTATTGGAAAAAAGGTCACTAATTATATAAATTGGGATGGTTTGATGCCAAAATGGCTAAATTTTAAAAATTATATGAATAATGCTGTTCTTAGGGGGGGAAGACAATGCAATTGGGATGCTGGTTTGGGTATCCTTTTGCAACAGATTGGCGAATCTGATCTTTTCTCAAAGGATAGTGATGATAAGTGGATATGGACTAAAAGCTCTTCTAGGAGAATCTTTGTCAAATCTGTGTATGAAGTTTTGGAAACCCAGCTGATCCAAAAGGGGGACTTTAATTGGAAAATGGTCTGGAGTAAGAATTTAATACCTAAGATTAATTGCTTTTGGTGGAAAGTGGCACATGGCAAGATTCTCACTATTGATAATCTTAAGAAAAAGGCTTCTACTTGGTCAATAGGTGCTATCTTTGTAATAAAGCTGAAGAAACCATCATGCATCTGTTGTTTCAATGTCCTTACTCATAGGAGGTTTGGTCTTTCTTTCTGAAAAATCTGATAATTGAGTGGGTTTTTCCTCCTTTTGTGAAAATGTTTATTGAGTGCTGGAATCTCTATCCCTACTCCCATAATATTATTATGGATCTCTAGAGGCATGTGTGAAGAGCCCAGCTGTCCCCAACTCAAACCCCGGTTGTTTTCTACTTATCTTTATGTTTTGTAAGTTTTTTAGGAGAAATTCTAGACAGAGTAGAAGGGGCGATAGCATATAAATCCATATAAAACTAGAAATTACACTAAATCTGAGAAACAACTCATGTAATAAACATTATTCAACTATTACAAACAGATCAGGAACAATCAACATACCCGAATCTCTCCAGAATAATTAAATAAGAAATATTTTGCTCTTGCCAGGCAAGAATGGCTGAAAATGATGAAATAGCTCGCCTGGAGTCCAAATCTACTTTCTCCTACCCTGAAACTGGAGAAAAGCTACTGAAAGGTATAGGTGCCAACAATCGATCACAGTAAAAGCCAAGAAAGGAGGCATTTTTCCTCTTTAACTCAAACGCCCTTGCTAGAAGAACACACCATCCAAGCAAAATGGTACGGCCTCTGAAGATATTGAAGGTCCTTTCTGAATCAAACACACTACAGAAGAATGGCATCCAAGATGTGAAGCCTGCTGCCTTATTTCAAACTAGAAAATGTTGAAAGGAAATCTGATGAAGCACATATGAACTTCTGGATGAAGCTCCCACAATGGCAATCATTCGACTGGTGTCTCATAGCCTCACAATCACAAATCCAGTGAAAAATTCTCGTTCTTCAATGAAGGTTTTCTTGAAACCCTTGTCCTCATACAAATGCACAAAGAAGAAAAATATCAAGCAATTTCAAATAATCAAGAAGTGAGTTTAATTGCTTGTTTTTTCCCTTATATCACAAAAAGTACACACTTCTCTCAAAAAGCCACGCATTTTGGCTTTAAAATAACATTTAAATGTATTTAATTACCTTTCAGTAGTTTTAAATCTCACTTTATGAAGTGAGCACACCTTTAATTGACTTAAGTGATTTATTTTATCACTTTATCAACCTTAAAAGTCCCTTTTAAATTTATTTAAGTGGCCTTTTAATCTTTTATAAAGTCAAATTGACTTTATAATATTCCATTAAGTTAAATAATCAACTTAACCACGTAAATAAACATAACTTCTTCCCAACTCAGTATTTTTCTGTGCCATTAGAAGCTGGCGAACACTGAACTCCATATACCTTTACTGAAACCAATATTGAGGTGAAAGGGGTGGGAATGGCAATACCGACCAAAACGGACATTGACCCCCTAACCAGATCCTGTCAGCCTATGAGGGTCCAAGAGATAGGCTAACTCAACTGCTCCTGATAACTGACTAAAATGGGGATATTACAGTCCGCCCTCCCTGAATTTGCTTGTCCTCAAGCAAACTCAAAGCTGGATGCTGTAAACTGCTCTCTGCACCCCTCATCCTGAGAATGGACTGTCGAACCAACCTCTCTATTCTTCTCAAGGTAATTACTTTTAGGTTGCTGTCCTTGATGGCTTTAAGCACGAGTAACCCTGTCAACCTTGAATTTCATCTCCATCTCATGAAGGTTGAGAGTGAACTCTCCAATCGCATGAAACCACTTCATGCCGAGAATCACTTCAGTGTCTCCCATGTTCACCACATAAAAATCTGCTGTAAACTCACAATTATTGAGTTTCATCAGCAGATCCGGTATCATTCTCTCACACTTATGAATGTAACCATCAGCAACTCTTACTCTTATTCCTTCAAACTCATGAGTTTGAATTCCACATCTTTCCACTTACTGTGCATCAATGAAGTTATGTGTTGCACCTATATCGAGCAAGGAGATGACTCTTTGGCCAGCCAAGAGTCCCCGTAACCTGAAAGAGCCTTCCCTTCGCATGCTAGACATGTGAGCTTCTGGTGGCTCCAACTCTCCTTCAGTTTCAACTTCAATTTTCGAGTTTTCAGCTCCTGTATCCTCCGGAACAGCTTGCTGATCTGAAAAATCAGTCATATCTTCTCCCTCAAAATACCATTCCATTTGCCTATTTTGTCCTTTAGGCTTGAGGGGACAGTCATGGTTAAGATCATACGGACCCTTATAGTAAAAACATAGCCTCTTTCTGTGCAAATCGTTGATTGTTTCACTATTCAAGGGTGCTGCAAATTTTTTCTTTTGCTCAACATTGTCTGATTTTTTGGGATCAACATCCTCTGATTTGCTGCTACTAAGTGATGAAGAGGGTTCTGAATTGGACTTACTACATGAAGTGGTAAGTTCCATGCTACGAGCTTTCCTCATAGCTTCTTGTAAATTGGGGGGATCAAAAGCTTTGATCCAGCCCTTCATTGGCTCAAAAAGCCCCTCTACAAAGAGAATAACCAGCCTTCTCTCTGAGATCCTTGTGACCATAACCGAGATCCTCTAAAATTCACCAATATAGGACTCTTGTAGATTTAGTTCTATACATTAGGAGGCATGTATCAATAATTATAATTTATTACAAACATTGCGAAGTGTTGGTTTAATTATAATATTGGAGTGAAATGGTATTATATGATTATTTTAGATTTAATAACAATATCTGGTTATTTATTTAAATTAGTTGGCAAATTACTTTAATACTGTTTATGAGGATATGCACATGAGGATTATCATATTAGTTTTGATTAAGTGGTATCAATCTTGGATATTAATTACGCTGATGACGTCCATGCTTATCATGACTGTCATTTAAAAAATCTTTTACAAAACAAATACCCATTCTAAATGGTTCCCTTTTAGGATGGGATCTTGAACCATAACGAGTACTCATTTTGATTTTAGACTTGGGTCCCCATTACTAATATGTATGGAAAAGTGAACCTAATGTTTAACTAGAATTTTAGATATGGCAAGGGCCTCAGATTGACTTATAACCTAAAAGATGAGTTAATCAACCCTTGACCTGAAATTCTTTTGAGGCTTGAAAATTATTTTTTTGTAATTAACTGTGTACATAACAATTCTAATATTATAGAAATTCTTTTGAGGATTATCATATTATTCTATTATAAGACAAACTATTATGACTCACTATCCAAGGGTGCTGCAAATTTTTTCTTTTGCTCAACATTGTCTGATTTTTTGGGATCAACATCTTCTGATTTGCTGCTACTAAGTGATGAAGAGGGTTCTGAATTGGACTTACTACATGAAGTGGTAAGTTCCATGCTACGAGCTTTCCTCATAGCTTCCTATAAATTGGGGGGATCAAAAGCTTTGATCCAGCCCTTCATTGGCTCAAAAAGCCCCTCTACAAAGAGAATAACCAGCCTTCTCTCTGAGATCCTTGTGACCATAACCGAGATCCTCTGAAATTCACCAATATAGGACTCTTGTAGATTTAGGTAAATTCAACATTAGGAGGCATGTATGATTTTTCCTCATAGCTTCCTCATAGTACTCTTGTCAGGATACTATAATTGAAGGGCTATCCTATAGAATCCGAGCCTACCTGTGTTGAGGAAAAATCATACATGCCTCCTAATTTAGTTCTATTGAATTTTGGTCCTTGGTCATGATTACTAGGGACATCCTAACAATCATGGAGTCTTAGAGTAGGTTATTAAATATATTTTACCAAGTTAATTAGATATTTTAGGAGGAGCATTATAATTCTAATAACCAAGGACCAAAATATGATAATTAATAAAAACTGAGCATCTAGTTATGTACTTATAATTTTTGACAAACCAAATATTTGAGGTAATTCATTGTCAATTTATCCCATGAATAAGCACCCCTTAATGTGATTTTGGGGTAACACCCACTTTTCCCAACATAATTTCCTAGGCCAATTATAAGTACATAATTCTGGCTGATCATAATTTACCAACCCATTTCTTGGCTTTGGCATGGTCAAATACAAAATTCACAAATCTAACAAACTTACAATAACTCATTATGTGATTATCTTGCACAATTTAAACATTGGAACTTGATTTGTTAACATTTCTGTGCCAGTCATGAAGATTATCCCTTTGAGCACATCTGCCTACTAACCTACTCTTATGTTTATCATTGCCTATATTTAATACTTACTTTAATCCAGGGTAGTGATGCAACCACCCATCGTTACCGGGAAAATTTTTGCATTTCAATTCCTCTAACTCACAGTTCTATGCATCTCTTTTGCTAATTCAAGTGGATGCTTAAGTTAATGTTTATGTTACCATGGATGCTAAAAGATGTTTTGTAATTGATGCAGTTTTATTGTAGACAACTTTTCCCCTGAATCTCACCCGAATGACTCTCCCGAGAGACGCGTACATTTCAATTCTATTGGCACTTTATAATGCATTTTATTCATTAACGAGAAACCTGATACTGAGTCTGCCAATTTCAAACTCTATTTGGCTTATGGAGCATGTGTACATTGTGGCACTGATGCGCTTCCATCAGTTCTTGTGCACTGTATTATAATGCACCAACCCAACTGTCAATTATTCCATTTCTTAATTTCTCATTTTAATTCTTGGCTCATGGTTCTTCCCATACTCTAAATCAGCCAAAGGAGAAGAAATGAATCATGCACCAAATGACTCACAACTCCATTGGTATAACTTTATAAATTAACCAAAGGAATAGTGATATAGTATACAAATAACAATAACTTTAATAGTATACAAATAATCTCTTAAGTGTGAGTCAGTTGTGTGACCTAAAGTAATTAGCTATATATTTGACTTCATTTTAAATTAGTACGTATTGACCAATAGTAAATTTGTATTTAATTCAACTGACACTATAATTAATTATATAATTTAGTATTTAATTAGGCTCACTATATATTTAGTCCATATGAATATGGGGTAGCTTCCATATTATAATTTATCCATATACTATGGAAGCTACCCCACAGTAAAATTATAAATAATATAATTTATCCATATACTATGGATGTTTCTATTTGAATTACGAGTAAAGTCCTGATTGATAGGCTGACTGAAAAATGTCTATAGCTTTCAAACGATATCACATTTTTTGAATTCGAAACATGCATCACATTCTATGTTTTGCATACTATAGGATTAAAAAAAAAATTAATATAGTTTATAATCCATTAGTTGTGCAAGTGAATGCATAACTAATGGATTATAAACTATATACTAGATTACTTTAATATTGTTATAATTAAACCAACAAATTAAAGAATATTATTATAATTTAGATTTAATTGATAGCAACTCAATTTTTAGTATTAGCATAAGATAAATAGGCAGTCGTTCCATACACATTTAGTGATGGAACAATTGTTAGTTTCCTTTTGGAGGATTAACAATTGTTAGTATTAATCTTTTGTACTTGAGATCCAGTCCCTGCAGTCCCTAAAGGATAAATAGGCAATTAAAGAGGATAAATTAAGTGTATATCCTATTATCCTTAAGTATATTTCTAATGTTTTTTTTTCTCATTATTTATTAGTTATTAGCATGTTTGAAATTGCTAATACTAACAATTGTCAATCCTCCAAAAGGAAACTATATTGGTTAGTTAATAATATAGAATATTGGACTATATTATAATAATCATACCCACTAAGTATGCCACTCCATGTTGGATGACTAAGTGTCTGCCACTTGGGGCCAAGAGGGATGGTATATCCGCTCTTGGGCTTAGTATCCTATTATGATCAATATCACCAACTCAAAAGCATACTTAGTGGGTATGATTGCTCTACAATTAAAAATCATAATTAGGAGGTAAAAGAATATTAGTATGGACTTTGACCTTAACCATCTAAATAATAGGTTAAAATATTATTTATCCTATTCTAACACATTTGAGTAGGGTTTATTTTCATCATTTGTTTCTTAATCTTTTTATTTGAATGATTATAGCTTCCATATTATAATTTATCCATATACTATGGAAGCTACCCCACAACCTCACTTACATTATAATTAAGTGAACACCGTTGAAAGACTCTATATGAGAATTCAACGGTTGAGATTCATCCAACAAGGTCAAGATGAAGGGCTATGGTGAGTTGAGAACTAATAGTATGGATTTCTTTAACAGTTTTCATATCACTGATTACTAGGGAGAAGATATGACTGATTTTTCAAATCAGCAAGCTGTTCCAGAGGATACAGGAGCTGAAAACTCGAAAATTGAAGTTGAAACTGAAGGAGAGTTGGAGCCACCAGAAGCTCACATGTCTAGCATGCGAAGGGAAGGCTCTTTCAGGTTACGGGGACTCTTGGCTGGCCAAAGAGTCATCTCCTTGCTCGATATATAATACCATTCCATTTGCCTATTTTGTCCTTTAGGCTTGAGGGGACAGTCATGGTTAAGATCATACGGACCCTTACAGTAAAAACATAGCCTCTTTCTGTGCAAATCGTTGATTGTTTCACTATCCAAGGGTGCTGCAAATTTTTTCTTTTGCTCAACATTGTCTGATTTTTTGGGATCAACATCTTCTGATTTGCTGCTACTAAGTGATGAAGAGGGTTCTGAATTGGACTTATTACATGAAGTGGTAAGTTCCATGCTACGAGCTTTCCTCATAGCTTCCTGTAAATTGGGGGGATCAAAAGCTTTGATCCAGCCCTTCATTGGCTCAAAAAGCCCCTCTACAAAGAGAATAACCAGCCTTCTCTCTGAGATCCTTGTGACCATAATCGAGATCCTCTGAAATTCTCCAATATAGGACTCCAAACTGCCTAACTGTTTGAGCTGTGCTAAGTCTCTGAAATACAGTTCAGGGTCTTTTTTGCCAAATCTTTCCACAAGTCTATTTGTGAATTCTTGATAACTAGTAATCCAGTCATGTTGTAGAGTAACCATTCCGTGGTGCCACCAATCATGGGCTACACCATCCAATTGTAATGCTGAGAATTTAATGGCATCATCCTCCGCTATCGGATGTAAAGTCAGGAAAGTATCAAGCTTGCTAATCCAAGCTCTAGCAGTGACTCTACTGCTGCCATCAAAGGTAGGAAGAGTGAGTTTATTAGTTGCCTGTCTCAGATCATTGTTTCTATTATCTCTAGGCCTCCTATCAACTCGATTCTTGCCATGTTCTCTCTTTTGACTCATAAATCTATCAAAATTCAGGTGATCTTGAACTCGCTGGGGTAAAGCTTCCCATTCATCATGTAATGTCATGATGTTATCCGTGAAGACCACGCCACCTTCTCCCTCCTCCATGTTGCCATCAACTGGATCACGCCTGGCAAAGATAGGACGTGTGGGTCTCTCATAGGTACGTGCAGGAGTAACTCTCTGGCATGGAATTCCATGCACACTACCATCTTCCTCCTGTTCCTGTGGTCTACTTTGGATAGTCAAATTTTGCACTGCTGTGCTTAACTGCTGTAGTGCGTTAGCCACCTTTTCTTGTCCTGCTGCTAGGCCTCTCAGAATGTCTTGGGCCTCCCTGTCCTCATTCTGAGCTCGGTTGTGAGGTTCCCCAATCTCCTGTTTGTCACCCATTTCTTCGAATGGATTGTCAAAGGGAAAGTCCTCAAATTGATTTCTCTAACTACCAGGCCTCCTGCGAGAATAGTACCTGTTATATCTTCCTTGATAAGAACGCATATGATATTAACCCCTTTAGGCTGGCAGGATTATGTGCTCTGATACCACTGTGAAGAGCCCAACTGGCTCCAACTCAAACCCCTGTTGTTTTCTGCTTATCTTTATGTTTTAAAAGTTTTTTAGGAGAAATTCTAGACAGAAGTAGAAGGGGCGATAGCATATAAATGCATATAAAACTGGAAATTACACTAAATCTGAGAAACAACTCATGTAATAAACATTATTCAACTATTACAAACAGATCAAGAACAATCAAGATACCCGAATCTCTCCAGAATAATTAAATAAGAAATATTTTTCTCTTGCCAGGCAAGAATGGCTGAAAATGATGAAATTGCTCGCCTGGAGTCCAGATCTGCTTTCTCCCACCTTGAAATTGGAGAAAAGCTATTGAAAGGTATAGGCGCCAACAATGGATCACAGTAAAAGCCAGGAAAGGAGGCATTTTTCCTCTTTAACTCAAACGCCCTTGCTAGAAGAACACGCCATCCAAGCAAAATGGTATGGCCTTTGAAGATATTGAAGGTCCTTTCTGAATCAAACACACTGCAGAAGAATGGCGTCCAAGATGTGAAGCCTTTTGCCTTATTTCAAACTGGAAAATGCTGAAAGGAAATCTGATATAGCACAGATGAACTTCTGGATGAAGCTCCCACAATGGCAATCATTCGACTAGTGTCTCACAGCCTCGCAACCACAGATCCAGTGAAGAATTCTTGTTCTTCAATGAAGGTTTTCCTAAAATCCTTGTCCTCAAACAAATGCATAGAGAAGAAAAATATCAAGCAATTTCAAATAATTAAGAAGTGAGTTTAATTGCTTGTTTTTTCCCTTATATCACAAAAAGTACACACTTCTCTCAAAAAGCCACACATTTTGGCTTTAAAATACATTGAAATGTATTTAATTACCTTTCAATAGTTTTAAATCTCACTTTATGAAGTGAGCGCACCTTTATTTGACTTGAGTGATTTATTTTATCACTTTATCAACCTTAAGTCACTTTTAAATTTATTTAAGTGGCCTTCTAATCTTTTATAAAGTCAATTTGACTTTATAATATTCCATTAAGTTAAATAATTAACTCAACCATATAAATAAACATAACTCCTTTCCAACTCAGTATTTTTTCGTGCCGTCAGAAGCTGGCGAACATTGAACTCCATATGCTTGTACTGAAACCAATACTGAGGTGAAAGGGGTGGGAATGGCAATACCCACCAAAATGGACACTGACCCCCTAACTAGATCTTGTCAGCCTACGAGGGTCCAAGAGATAGGCTAACTCAACTGCTCCTGATAACCGACTAAAATGGGGACATTACAGCAAGTTCCTCCGGTCCCTCACTTGGGGGTTGTAGAAAGAAGGAAACAATAGAGCTTTCAGGGATACATCTAAGAACAGTAAAGAGTTATGCATGTCTATAAGAAAGAAGATACAAGAAAACATTGACAACTGCAAGTATGCTCCTTCAAAGAAAATGCCTTCCTATGAAGAGTTGCGAATTAAGCAACTATGGGGTATATCACAAGATTTAACTAATATTAACTGGGTAAAACAACTTATCAAAAGGAGTACTATCTGGATACCTTCGAATCTAGGATGGATAAAATGTAATTTTGATGGATGTTCAAAGGGTAATCCTAGTCTGGCGGGTGCGAGTGGATTAATTAGAGATCATCAAGGTAATTTTGTCACTGGATACAATAGAGGCTTGGGTACAACAACAAACATGGTAGAGGCTAAAGCAGTGTGGGCGGGTATAAATTAGGTGAAAGAAAAAGGTTACACTAAAGTTTGGGTGGAAGGTGACTCCAAGCTAATAACGGACTATTTAAGTAGTATGGCTGATGTGTCGTGGGAATTAAAAGACATCCTGGATGATTGTAGAAAAATGATGAAAACCTTCCAACAGTATAAGATTTTCCATGTCTATAGGGAAGGTAACATGGTTGCTGATGCAATGGCAAATATTTGCCTACGGCAATCGGAGTGGGAGTATTGGAACTTCTCCCAATTGTGAAATCAGATCAAGGAGATTATATTCAAAGAAAAATTTGGGCTCTTAAATAATCCTACATTGATAGAAAGAAATTAGTGATGATGGAGTATTCAGAGAGTTATCAAGTTGGCATGATAATCATTACCCTACTCATAATGGAGACAGGTAATTTGGAGAGTAAGGATTTGGGGTACTCCAATGTTGACAGAAGTACGATAAATCTTTAGAAGTATAAAAGAAATAAGACAGAAAGAAATGATTTTTCAAAAGCCTCGTGTAAAACTAAAAAAGGAAAGGAGTTTGTAATACGTCATGTAATGATTTTACCTACCCAAACCCCTAAAAATCTATCAAGGGATTATCGATAGGACATTTTCGCATGTGTTAACTATGACAGATTAGAGGATAATCAAAAAAGATTAATTATGTGTCTTAATTGTGGGGGTGTTGTCTTTTCCAATAAAGGATGGTTTGGAAGATATGAGTTATTCACAATCTTTTTAAAATTATCACTAGAAGATTTGAGTCGTCACCGTTCCAAATGAATAACCCCTAAGTTACCATCAAAGCTGAAAATTTTGAGCTGTTAGTGGTATCCGTTGTGGACGAGAAGGGTCTAAGTGTGGATTATTTGCTTTTGTGCAAGGAGTATCCTACCAGGGAAAAGACAATGGGAGGCCCTAGAAAGAGAATTGAGCCAAGCAAACATGACTCCCTGAGGCAGAATGCGGAGTTATGGAGCATCTTTGAACGTGCTGGTTTTACCCTATACTTCAAAGCTATGGAGGGCTATAGTGAGGAGCTTAGCTATAGGTTTGCTAATGCATGGAGGGATGGTGAGGTCGACATGGGAGGGCTTCATTTTATAGTGGATGCTGAGTTGATACCTAAGGCCATGAGGCTCAATTATGAAGGAAAGAAAATCGCCAAGGTAAGCACGGGTAACTACTAGACCCTATATTGACAAATTTTTTGAAGCCAAAGAAAAAGCTGAAAGATTTTAGAACAGCTATGCCAGGTTGTTGCTCCTACCTCCTTACCACAATGTTATTTTGTTATGAAATATTTAGTGTTCCACGGGGTTTCGGGGACATGGACGGGGGGACGATAGCGGATGCGTTTCAGGGACACGAGGACGAGGGTCTAAGTTTTGGGGTGGTGGGGGGATGGTGGCGGGGGGGCGGCAGGGTGTTGAAATACATATAGTACTTGAAAAAGTAGTTATAAAAAGATGTATAATTATAAGAATTATACATCTTGGAGACAACTAGGAGCCCCCTAGATGTCTTGAGGACACCGTAGCGTCCTCGAAGTCTTGATAGCATCTTGGAGATAGCGACACTAGTGGTGGGATGGTGGCGTTGGTGGTGGGCTGGTGGGGGGACATCCCCCCCAAGTCCCTAAGTTTCCGAGACGTCCCCGTGGAACATTGAAAATATTTTACTTTAGAGGGTCGATTGCAGTCTGTGCATGGGCACCATTTCCCCATCCTAAAGCATATTAGGCATCTGGAAAAAATCAACTTGCCTTTTTTCCTCGTCTCGTCGTTGAAACAAAGCTTGACTCATGGTGCTAACCCACCCCTGCATCATGGTTTGATTAGAGCTATCTGTAAGTATGTCCTAGCCACCACCCCGCAAATGAACACCTTTCATAATTTGATTAAAAGCAATCCGGCCCCTAAAAGCTCAGTCAAAATAGAGCTGCTGGAAAGCCGACCCCACTCCCTTGTGAAAGAAACAAAAAATAGTAAGAAACCTTCCCCTAAAGTTGTGGACCCTTCATGGATGACGCTCCTCAAAATAACCACTGAAAAACACAACACTGCTCCCCTCTCTTTAGCTACCAATAAGAAAAGAAAAATGCTGATAAAATAATTGGGCTTGATTCCCCAACCATAACGATTCTGGATGATAATGACATAAGCCCAGAAAGCGGTTCCACCACTCCTGAGAGTTGTAGGTCAACTCGTCTTGCTTTGGCTGCGTCCAAAGGTTTGGATGCTAGGAAGAAAACTAAAATTTTTGCTGATAAGAAAACGGAAGCTCCTCGGGAACTCGAGAATAAAAAAGGGAAGAGGGTTGCTAGGAAAGAGAATGATACTTCCTCAAAGGAGTATGTGCCTGACAGTTTGGGAGAAGCTGGGCTTTAGGAGGAAGAGGTGTCAGGGTCCGAGGATATTGAGGATTCGAGTCTAGAAGAGGAAGAAGGTAATAATCGATAGGAGGAGCATGGTGTGGAGGAGGAGACAAGAATGGCCAAAGGAAAGGGAAACATAAATGATACCCCAATCAACTTGGTGGATTCTGAAATTAACACTGATATCCCTTGTAATGTTGATAGTCTGAAAGAAAAGAAAATGAAAATTGTTAAGATAAGAATGGAAATGCTGGAAGTAAGGATGGAGCTACTCAAAAGGATGTTGCAGAAAGAAGACAACTCAAATAGGTTCCATGCTATTGAGAATGCAATTATGAATGTCTGTAGAGTTATGGATGGTGTTATGAAAAGAACTGTGATGGCAACTATATTGGGACAAGGCAAGATCAAAAAGCAGCAGAGGAAAAAAGGAAATAGGGATGAAGCCGATCAGTCCGGGAAGATGGAGACCAAGGACAGCCTCGAGGAAATGGCGGGAGACCTGAAGATGGCTTGGAGCCTTATAGAGGAAGCTTAATCCTCTGTTTTGTGTCTAGTTTTGTTCCTTTATGTCTTTAGTTGATTGGTTTTTTGGCTCTTTTGTTAGGTTAATATTGGGTAATGGCTTGATAAGCCTGAACTGTGTTTATTTACTCTCTATTTCTAGTCTGAAGATCATTTACTTGCTGGGAACTTATGACAGGTTATACTTGCCTTATTTGAATTTTTGGGTTGATGATAATATGGTTTGGTTAAAACTTTATTGGCTCGTGGATAGGATTATATTTTTTGATTTTGTTGGTGTTGGTTGATGTTTGTTTTGGTTGGTTTTGGTGAGATGTGGTGTTGTTTCTAGTTCTGCTATCTCCTCTGTTTTGCTGGTTTGTCTGGGTGTTGCTTCTCCGAATTGTTTTGCTGTTTCTGTAAGGGATTAGGCCCCTTCCCCTGCATAATCAATCAAAACCATCCAAGTCTGGTTGCTCTAGCTCTACATCCCACAACTTTGTTGCCCCTTCCTTGTAATCAGCTTGTTTGTGCGAAAGAAGGTGCTAGTTGGAATGCATGTAAACTCTCTTCTGCTTTTTTTGATGCCAATGAGTTGCACTTTACTAAGTGGATGGAGTATGCGCTCTAATTCAGCTTAAATGAAGATGAACAAGCAATCTATTGTGGCAAAGTTAGAGAGTTGAGATAAAAAATTATAAATCAAACTTCAAACTCTATTTTTTTTTAATTCAAAAATGAAAAGAAATTCAACTTTGGAGAGTTTAAGTTATATATTTTTCTATGTGATAAATTTTTGACCACAAGAGGCTGTGGGTGTGAGAATGTTTGGCTATGAAGGTAACACCAATACTTGTCACTTGTAATTATGTCCTCCACATTAGGAGATTGGCATCTCTTGCTGGGTTGGTGCTTAGTGGTGGGGATTGGAGTCTCTAGTAGGTTGGTGCCTACAAAATTTGTAAGAAGAATTATACAAGCAATATTTTGCCGTGGTTTTCTCCTGTAAGGGTTTCCACATAAAATCGTGTATTCTTCTTGTGTTCTTAATTGCTAGATCTTTCATGTATGCTATTGCTATGGATGATTAAGTTTTGAGGTAATACTGCTGTGATTGATTAAGTTGAAAAGGAAAGTTTGATCTATATTGATTGAGGCCCCCTTCTTAGTATAAGTGTGTGTTTCATCATTATTTTTATTTACTTCCTATCTCTATGCAATTTATTTGGCATGGAAAAAGAAAGCAACATTTTGTTCCTCTTTTTTAATGAAAATTTCAAGTATTATTTAGTTTCCCCTTTTTTCCTTGAGTAAATCTTGGTTAATTGAAAACTGTCTTTTGATTTGCCAAGTCAAACTTGATAAAGTTTTTTGGTACTTTGCAGCCAAGTATACAAGTAAGGTGGAATTTTAGGTGATTAATGGCTCCGCTAAGTTTGATTTTGAAATAATTACAAATTATTTCCCTTTTCTTAAGAAGTGTGTAGCATGTTTCCATCGAGGGTCTTTTCTTATTGGCCCTGACATTATAATGAACTGTAAGTTTACTACAAATGGAAGAAAGATAGATTTTTTTTCAACATTTGTAAATAAAAAAGAGAGAAATGGGAAAAAGAATAGATTATGGGAGAAGAAAAAGGTAGGATAAAAAGAAGATGAGAATAAATTCTCTTCCTCCATTTTCCCCTCTTCTTCTTTTTTGTTCCATTAGGAAGGAGAAAATGATTGTGAATGGAATGGTTGATGGCAAAACAAAGAAACACATACCTCTTCAAATTTGCTCCTCCAAATACGTAGTGGGCTGCTCCAAAAGAGAAAATTCTCTTTATGCTGATACCAAATCACCATAAAGAACAGGACCAAGAAATTTTTAGAAGAATGTGCAGTTTGCAAAGAATAGTTTATGTAGCAGATAAAAACATAGGAATTATAACTTGTAGAAGTCAAATTTCAGCAACAAGAAGAAGCTTGCAGCAAAGGACAAGTGGAGGTACAATTATGTATTTATCAAATTTCACAATTATAGTTTGCACTGATTGCTAATGGAATAAGATTTCAGAAATTTTAGAATAAGTTGATAGGAAATAATGATGTTTTTAAAGCAAAAGATAAATTCATTGCTGCACAAGAAAGTTTTGCAGTTCAGGTGTTCCCATAACTACCAATCAGTAGTGGCCAGATCTCTACATTTCAAAATTGTTGATAATAATAGATTAGGCTGTAAAAATGACAAAAGTTGTGGAGATACATCCTATGCATGCTAAAAACTACAATAAATCTTTACCTGTTGTACAAAGAATTCAAAAAGGCTATGTGATGCATTCCCTACTACTCGTTTGGAGATTTTAGTTATAATACTTTCACTTGCAGTAGAAATAAAGAAGCATGAAATTTGTAGCTTGAATTAGGCAGTGCATCAAACATGATTGTGGCTATATTACATAACACACCAAAATATGGGGTGGAAATTGTTTTTCCATTTCCCTTTATTCAGTGTGAAGGACACTACCCTTAGGTGAGGCTGAACCTAAGAAAAGAAGTTTGATTAACATTTTTGTAGAAGTATCTTCTGGTGTGTAGAATTTTTGGCTCATAGTTGTATCAGAGTAGTGCAGCAAAAGCATGGTAGTGAACTCATTTTCATATAAGGCAGCCATCAGGTACACTTGAAATTTCAAGAACAAAACAAACAACAAAGTTAGACAGATCTAAGGAGTTTGCGAAACCTTTGCAGGAGATTGTTGATCAGCAAGCAAAGCAACTTGAGGATGTTGCATCACAAAAGGAAAATGAAGTCATCTCATAGTCAAATAAATTGGGTAGATGGGCATACAAACTCCCAAGGATGATTTGGGATCATGGTCTAATAGAGATTATCATTCAGGAAGAGTCAAAATTATTGGATTTGCATTGCTCGAGGACAAACAATTTTGGGAAGGGTAGACTATTATGTCCTCTTTTCAAATAATTTATAATTAAGGAAATTTTTTAATAATAATATTTTAAGTTGGGTCCAATATTTTATAAGAACAACTTTAATATTATTGTTTTAATAAAGTGGTCATCTAAATGAGACATCATAAGGCGTATGTAATACTTAATTTAAAACGTGTTTTTAAATAGTTTTGGAGGGAATTTTAGGAAGGAAAAGGAAATTCAAATTTAAGGTGGCTCAAAAGGAATTTATAAAAAGAGGACGAATTAATCAAAGGAATCATCCATTTTTTGTAATCAAATCCTCTTTTGGAGCTTTAGCACTTGTGTTTATCGTTTAATTTGAGGACAAAAACCCTTGATGTGCTGAATTTCGAAGATGAAAACCCTGTTGGTTTCCAGTTTGGGTTAGAGGACTAAAACCCTCTTGTCCATTTGAGGTGAATCCATCTAGGGATAGCATTTGTGCTAAAAGTTTACAATTTATTTTTAGTTTCAGTTTGCTATAGTGTTGCTACAGTGACACTACAGTGCTATGATAGTACTGCTACAATGCCACTCTAGTGTTTGCTCATTTTGATAAATATTTAGTTTAGTATTAATGATAAATAATATTTTGGGTTTAGTTGATAATATATGTTAAGGATAATTGTTGTGCTTTGTATAAATATCTATCAGTATTCAGATTGCTGCAATAACAGTAATAACATGTGATGTTTAAGTGTTTCCAAAATTATTTTTACTGCTGCTGATTATTATTAATTGTAATTTGGGGTTTCTGCTGAATATAATATGAAAAAGGTTTTTCTCAGTACCTTGCATCAACATCCATGAGTTTCAAGGTTGGCCTAAACCATGATATTTAATAAATAATGAAGTTCAATATCTGCTATTTGTTATTTGTTATTTATTACATTAAAAAAATACAAAAATATTGTGGGGTTGAGGAATTTTGAAAAGGGACACTACATAAGATGAAGAGTACTCACCCAAATAAAATTTCCATGAGTACTTGGCAACTTACCGAGCATTTGGCGTGTTAGCATACTATGGCGAATAATTAATATTCATTATTCAATGTTGTAAGTCTTGATGTTGTTTGAATTTCAACAATTGGGATAGTTTAACTATTCAATAAAAAATCTATCAAAAAAATCTATCTATCTATCTATCTATCCATCTATATAGATAGTTCTACTATGCTTCTTGTTGGCATTTTGGCAATGAGAAATTACATAAGATGTAAGAGATTTCCTGTGGTTTGATGGAAGGGATAACAGAAAAAGGCACCCAGCTGGGACAATATTTATGTATTAATGTGTGTGTGCATGTGCTTCTTTTTTGCAATTCTTGTTGATGTTGTAATGGTGTGTTAATGTCTAGATAGGCTTAATATCTTCAGCTACAGTGATTGGAGAGAGGGCACATTTCACTTGTTGAAATATTCTTTTAAAAATCAAATGTTTCAATATCTGGTTGCCTTATATTCTGCTCCTACGTTGAAGGTCCTTACTCAGTTATTGCTTGCTTGCTTTCAGGCACTTTTACGTCAGTCCCTGTTTGTTGATAGTGTTCCTAGGATAAACTTCCTTTTTCTCTCATGTCCTGTACTTTTATAAAGTAGTCTTCTACCTTATGGTAAACTTAAGGGCACTTCTAGAAGAAATCTAAAGAATATATTTCTGTCAGGCATCATTGTATCACTGCTAACATGCTCTTGTTTTCTAGCAGAGCATTATGTTATGTATCCCAGCTGTAATAGTATAGTTTATTACATGCATATTACCAAACTTTGATTTTATTGTCATCTCAAATTGAAGATTGGCATTTCAAACTGTGATTAAGTAAGTGTGTGGAGGGGGAAACCAAATTTTGGATGCATTTGAAAGAAGTAATGTCTATCAGAAGCTATAATTGTGGAAGTAAAGAATTTGTGGGTAATATAGCTGAAGGAGTTTTTTTTCTATTCTTGTTGGCTTGACAAGCCCAGGAACTTTGGGTT
Organism: Sequoia sempervirens; assembly: GCA_007258455.2. Classification (NCBI taxonomy): domain Eukaryota; kingdom Viridiplantae; phylum Streptophyta; class Pinopsida; order Cupressales; family Cupressaceae; genus Sequoia; species Sequoia sempervirens. The sequence goes on from VDFB02286595.1 coordinate 25,311, forward strand.
TTCTGATTGAGGATGAACATTTTTCAAACTACTTGAAAAAAAAAGGTAATCGCAATTATGTTTTTGAAAAGTAACCAAACTAGATTACATAATTTGGTCCTTTTCCGTATTTTGTTCATAGTGTTTGTTGTCAAATATCTTGTACAGCCTAGTCATTCTCCTTTTTAATGTCTAGTTGATTGAAAATCTCTGTGACATTTTGTGGCTACTATATAGACAAAAGATTTGTTCTAGGGAGTTTTATACCATAAAAAGGATGGAAAATATTGGAATACCGCTACCTCAACATAGACTAGTAAAGATGTTTGGAATATATTATACACAGATGACAGATAGTTTCAGCCTGATATTATAGTGCTTCAAGTTTTAAATATTAGTTAAATGTATCAACAATTATTTTTTAGATTGACCTAAATGTGCATACATGACTTACATTTTGGTTATTACCAGGTTCCACCTGTAGAAATTATAAAGGTTCTTGGCAAAGAAAAGATGAGCAGCACAGTGCAGAATTTTACTGATATTTATCTACGCTTACCAAATTTACCTTCAAACGGGCAGCTTTCAGAAAGTGATTGTATACGTGTCAGAATCTGTGAAGGACGGTTTGCATTATTGATACGAGAGGTATGCAATTTAAAATTATTTTATTCTTCATTTATGATTTTCTTTCTTTTTTACTCGTAGAAGCTGCACATGATTTGAGTTGTCACAGAATTTGGCTTTCTATGTCTTGGTTTGGTTGTAAAAAGAACTTAGAAAGTCATAAGATAAATAATATATATGCCATTTTTTGTATTTGCTTGTAAAGCAGCCAATCAGAGAAGGGAATTTTATTGTACAACCAAAGGTGGATTTTGACATCAGTGTTAGAACTGTGGCTGGTCTTCTAAATCTTGGGTAAGTTATTTTTCTCTTACTACACAGCATATATGTTTCCTGCATGTTACCTTTTTTGAAATGTGACATTTTTATAGCAAAATTGTAATCCTTTATGGTGTTCCATGTTGCTCAATGTGGAGGATTTTCCCTTTTCACAGAATAATCTAACTTTTGGCAAAGGTATTGACCAATAAATATTAATTCTTTAGATACAAAATTGTACTTCTTTAGATACAAAATTATACTGATTCACCCCCCCCCCCCACCCACCCCCCCAGTATAATCGTGTGCTCGTCAGCACCTTTGTTTTGTCTGATTTTCCCCTGTCTCTCCCTTCTCCTCTTCGACCTTTCATTTCTACTTTCCACGCCTTTTCCTATTCTTTGTTGCCTAAGTCAAAATTAAATTTTCCCTCCTGTAAATAAAATACTTTGTTTTTTTTATCATGTTTGGCAATGTGAATTACATATATTTTAAACATTCCATCTGACTTTCTATCACCAACAAGAACTTAAACCAAAATTCAACCCAAATAAAAAAAAAATGAAAACCACACTTGAAGCAATTAAATGATGCGGATTGACGGACTCCTGGGATGCTCCAACATCAAACACATCGGGTACAAAAATGTTCCACGAGTGAGAAGCTCATGAACATTTAGGCAAGCTTGGAATAAAAATTCCAAACTTCTCCAAGTCTGAAGCGTTGATCCATGAAGTTTGGGAGAAATATCTCCACTTTATTTATAGGCTTAATTATGTAGGGACACACCCCTTCATCCTAATTAAGAGTATTTAAGGTACTAACTAAAATTAATGTTAAGGTTAAGCTGGCCATAAGTGCTTAACTTATTATAGTTAGGAATATATGATATTAGGGTCATAACATTAAATAGAATATTACTGACCTATCATGCTGTCATGTCCCCGAAATGGGAACACTAAAAATTCTAGGCATTGAAATATAAATACATAAATACCATACAAATTAAAACATAAATGAATATAAATATATAACAAGTAAATATATATATATTAACAATTTTATTATTGCCAACGGATGACTATATTTATATTATGAAGGCAACACAATATATTGATGATTTGACATAGTATGAAGATAGGGGATTGTAATAGAATTAAAGAAGACGTCTAGATCATTCAAGCCAACCCAAAGAGCATCGTATTTATTTGCAAAAGTCTCATATCGGAAAACGAAGATACCTTACTGCTGGTTCCCTCAATAAACAAATTATGCATCAAAATTATTTATGGGCCCAAGATGAATTGGAAATACCAAGACCACCAAAAAACTCTAGCGCAAATCTAATACAGTGTAAGACTGGATAGAAACTCCCACGGTGCAACCACAGATATACTCATTCTCACGAATTGGAATTTCAAATATATATGAATAATGTTAGAGATACGTTAGACATGCTGAAGCCATCCCCAGATATTAGATAATATAAAGGTTTTAAAGATAAAACAAATAACACCACAGGTCCCAGAGTATCTCTCATCATAGAGACCGGATTCATTCTTATATTCAGAGGTCTTATTCTTCACACCGCTCTCAAGAGGGAAAGAGGGGATCTGCTGGCAACAGGCACGTCTATCCTTGTGATTATAAGCTAGCACCATATTCTCCCATTTTCGCTATAGACTGCATCAGACATAAGATCTTCATAAGGAATCACAAATCTAAGAGGTGGATGATTTCATCGGATCAAATGTTAAGGGCAGTGATAAAGATCAATATGACAGCGATTTATTTTCTCTTCTGGAAATCAAAGGAAAGAGACGACTAACTTCAAGCACTGAATCCTTGATCGATATCATACAAAGCTGAGGTCGACTACCCTCTTGAAGAGTTAAAATATTAAATTAATACCTGGCAGCCAACCATGCTCTTTGTAATCAAACCTGTGTGTTTGCTAAGACAATCGATTAGGATAATAAAATTAAAAGGCAGTGATGTGGTTATGAAGGGACTCAAATTTGTATATTATGGGTGGTGATTCACATAAAGCTTAAACTATGAACAATAGATATTCTTTTCAAGGCAGCGATTAAAATTACAAGGCAGTGATCAGTTGTTTAAAGCAGTGATTACATTTCCTAAAACAGTGATTAGTTCTTAAATTATAAGTCATGATCTTTCTAAAGGGACACCATTCATCCAAAGGATATCTCTTTTCATAGTGACATAAAGATATAAAAAGATAACAAGAAGTAAGGAGGAACTTGGAACACACTTTATGAGCATAGCCGATGACAGTAGCAAACTAAGAGGTCAGTGCTGGGGGAATTGATTTGGAGAATTAAAGATATATCATATACAGTAGATATAGTGCTCTTTTAGAGTCTCGATCTTAAGGAATGGGGAATAAAAATAAATTAGAAGTCTGTTATATATTTCTAAGTATGCCAGCAGACATGATATGGGAAAAAGGAATTAAAAGCTGAGAAATACAGCAGACTGGAATTATAGAATGGAAGATAAATAAAATCTGATCGCCGTGGCTGGAAGGGAGGCTTCTGCAGATCGGATAAGATTGAGATAAGTGTTTTATAAATTCATATAATAAGTTTGATAAATACATTAAGGATACAAGTAAGTAATTCTGTATTTAAAATAAGCACCTATGAACGAAGGATTTAAATATATATAAGAAACTATTATAAATTGACAAATAGAAAACAATGATGTATATACATTTATATAAGATGTGTATATATGTTGTTTACGATTGTCTAATATGGTTATACACATATATATATGCATTATTCTTGATTATGCAATAATGATGCTTGTAGCAATTATTGAGCCTTATAGGTAATAATGACTCTTTAATATAATCATCACATGGAGAGAAGAAGATACAGGGAACACGTCTTTGAAGTGATCAAATACAGAGTGACAGTTTGAGGTAAGTACCCTCAACTGACTGGATAACAATGAGGGTTATATAATTGAATTCGAATTATTATGGACAGTGGGTTACAGTATAATGACTAACCCATATCTTGTTAGATTAAATATCAATGAATGTTTACAAACACTCTAACCTGTGATGATTTGTGAATTCAATTAAAATATAAAATGTTAAGTGAATGCATAAGAGATATTAAATGACACGTTTGCAGTCAATAGATATATACGTCAATATATTAAGTTTCATCGTGTAAGTGAATGACAATTCCACATCTACAGATAAATGGATATTATTTATCAATGTCCCAACAATGATGCTTATAGCAATTATTGCTTCTCATAAGCTATTATGATTCTTACTCCAAGAATAGATTCCGGCTAAATCCCTTTCGCTAATACCAACTGAGGATAGGAAGTTTGTGGAGGGAGAGGCGGGTAATTCAGTCACTTGATGGATGGTCCCAAGATGGGTAGGGAACCTTGAGGGAGTCCACTTGGAGACTGTTCACGCACCCTTGGCACAGTAATTCTACCATCCTTTGATGAGGTTAGGAAAGAGGAAAGGACGAAGATTTATTCAGCTCAAGAGTGATAAGTTATATCAGAATATGATGTGTTTTATGCACTAGATAATGGTGCATCTGCCTTACTCTTAAAATGTTCAATTGGAAATTGTCTAATTTAATCAAGGAACTATGTGTATTTGTTGGTAATGCATGATGTGTGCAGGTCCTCAAGGAAAATTACATGTGCAAAATTAATTGTTTGGTAAATACAAATTCTTGATCCTAACTTGTGCATATTTTGTTTCTAGGACAGGTTAGCTTGAGTTTTATAAGGGGACATTACACATGCCCCTCCCTTTCAGAAAAAAATTGTCCTCAATGCTTAGCAATTCTAGATGCTTTAGTATGAATTGTTCATCTTCCCATGTTGCATCTTCAATTGGCATATTCTTCCACTTGATTTGGAAGTCAGAGATAGCTCTATTTCACAATTATTTCACTCTTTTATCAATAATTTACTCAAGTTTTAAAAATAAACTTGCCTTCATCATCTAACTCTAGCAATTCTCACTGAACTGGAATATTGTTATCTATTACTTTCTTTAAACAAGAGACATGGAAGATAGGATGAATCTTGGAAGAGGGTGGAAGTTCTAACTTATAAGCTACACTTCCTATTCGACAGAGAACCTTATAGGGACCATAAAATTTCGATGCAAGCATCATGTTCTTATGTTTCTTAAGGGAAATTTGTTTATAAGCTTGTAATTGAAGAAATACCTATCTCCTTCAAAATGCCTCCCACTACGATGTTGATCTGTTTGTTGTTTCATTCGATTTTGAGCCATAACTAATTATCCTTAAGGATTTATAGTATTTCTTGTTGGTGTTGAATATGATTCTCTACTGCATGAGCTTTAGAATGAAATACTAAATAAGCAGTAGCATGTAATGTACCCTTTTTAGTCCTATGCTTTTTAGTGGTCGTTAGCCTATTTCCGGAGTCTCGTAGGCTACTTGGAGGCGTTTTTAGGGTTTCCAAGATTCTTGGAGGTTTCTTGTCAACCTTTCAGGAGGTTGTTGCAGGAGTTTGCTAGAAGGGTTTCTGGGTCTTTCTGGGTTTTCTGAGACCCTTGGTGGTCAGTTATTGCTATTTTTAGGAGTGTATTTTTAATACTTACTATTTTTAGTAAGTTATAGGTGCGTTTCAGAATGTGCTTATTTTGAGGTTAGAGTCACTATTTTTAACAATATGTTATTTTTAGTAAGTGTTATTTCTGGTAGTGGTCTTGGCGGCACTTCAAAACAGGGTTACTATTTCTGGCAGTGGTGGTAGTTGGAGTGGTTGGCATCTTGGTATTTTTTAGCAGTTGGCTTCTCCACCATTCTTGGAGTTCAAAAATGGAAATGTAGGCAACTTAAGTTTATTTTATATTGTCAAAGTCACTTTTTGACCCCCATACCTAGGAAGCATGACTTAAGTTGTTTTTAAAGGGTGGACTTGAGTTGGACACCAAGATGAGGACATAAAGTTAATTTTATTCATAACCAAGGTGGATGCCAAAGTTGTAGCTTCATCTTAGGGGTTGCAGTTGAGCTTACCATGGTGATGGCTAACATATTGCTTTTAGTTATTGCTGGTTTTGATGTTTTCTAGTATATTTTGGTGTGTGTGTGTGTTGGTTTGCAGTTTGGAGACATTTTGGTGTGTTTTATCAGATTTTGATGTTGCTGGTTGGCAGCTTGCTGACCCACCTTTTTGCTCACGTTGATCGGAGGAGTTGAAACCTTTTTGTGGGGTATTGATTCCATGCTCTCCTCATGCTTGGGCAACCCTATGCCTGGAGTTTGGTGATTTTATGTAATGTCTTGCCCTGTCTGTACAATTTTTTTTTCTAATTTAACCACTCAGTTGATTGGACAGTTCAGGCATTTTGTCAAACACTTCATGCTATTGCTCTGAGTTTGCAACATAGATTGCTTCTACTCGAAAGTTAATGAGTTGTGTACATTTTACGAGATATGTAATTTCCACAGTGTGATGCATATCCAGAAATATGTTTTTTTTAATGATTCAATATAGCTAAGAACGGTTATTTCATATAAATTTCCAATTGGAACAAAATGACACTCAAAAGATGCTCATAGTATTTATTAAAACTACGCTGAAGAGATATACAAGTTTCTAACCTTTAGTTATAGTAGAATGAACACTCAACAATGAGCTGTCTGTACCTAGCATCTGGAAATATTATAGACACATCCTTTATAATCTCCCATCTCCTTACAATATGAATTTCAGGATCCCACGATTTAGTTCACAGCTTTGACCGCAGGTAGCACTCATATAAATTGGTGGCTTACTTCATTAACATCGTACTATTGTGGATTGCTGATCACTAATGAATTGATTTATATTAAGCCTCCCTAACAGAAACGGCAACCATAATCTTCTGAAATGACTCCTTTTTACCTGTGCTCATGCCACGAAGCATTCCACAATTTCTTGTCTGCTTAATTCTTCTTTATCAATTTCCTCACCCTTTAATTGGTAGCTGAAACAATGAAGTATTTGGTCAAAGGAGGGATGTATTGCAAGGTGGCTCATATGAAATACGGTGGTTACTTTGATTGCTGCAACTCTAACCGAAACTCCAATTTAAAGTGACAACTCCTATAGCTCCTTTAATGATAAGCTGCTCCCGACAAATGACGAAATCTCACCACGATCGTGAACCTCTTCGAGTCGACTCGTAATTTGGCATTCATTGGAGTATCAAGAGTAACGACTTCTTTAATTAACTCCTTTGATTTAATGCATTGCATTACACTTCCTGTCATATGACTTTCGACTCCCGATATCATTCTTAGCCCTCCTGATATATTTCCGTGTCTCTTGGATTTTATGCCTAAATAGTCCTCATAGTGGACCCTTCAAAGAATACGGAGCAGACTCTATACCATGAACAAATGAATAGATGCCCTTGGAGATTGCGGGCGGTTTAGTCTTGGCACCGTAAATACGAGACTACAGAAATCTGGCGGCTAATTTGTGCATTGAACAACTTGTTACCAATAGCCCCGTTCAATCTTTTGATTTTGCCAGATTAAAATATTGCCTAGAAGCTTAATCGTTACTTCTTGTTAAAATCATTGATAATGAATAACATAGCGTGGCTGGTGATATTCTCTAGTTCTACATATTAAATGTGCCTTATTCATATGTTTTCCCTCTTGAAATATACTTAATGAGTTCTTCAGTGAGGCCACTTGATGCTCTCCAAGCCACGTTAAAAGCACAACTAATTCAAATAATCAAATTTCTCTATTTGACACTTTAATTATCATCCTGTCCGTTCAGCATCAATACTTCCACAACATCTGAATTGTCATAATCATAGTTTACATACTCGGAATTGGAGAGTGCTTGGCAAGCCGAAATTTTTTGACTCGGGAAAATGTAGTGTCCCCTTCTCATTAGTGATCAGCTCAGTTGCTCATCAGCCTATTCCGGAGGCCCATAGGCTCGTTGAGGTAAAATTAGGGTTTCCTTGCTTGGAGGTTTGAGGCTTTTCTGGGTGTTTACTATTTATAGTAAATACTATTTTTGGCAGTGATCCTGTTGGCAGTGCTTCAATATGTTTCTATTCTTGTTGGAGCAGTCGGTAATTTTGGTGGAACTTTCAAAATGTAGTATTTGTTGGCATTTTTTAATACAAGGAAATTAATGTTTTATTTCATTGTTGACCCCCCTTGGCCTAGAGAGATAACTTTATGTTGTTTTAAAAGAGGGTCTTGAAGGGGTACGCCTTCATGAAGAAGATTATTATTTATTTTTTTGATAAAGTTTTATGTTGCCATGAAGTGGGACGCCACCCTTGGGGAATTATGTAATTTGGAATTTGAAGAGTTTCTTCTGTGACTGTTGGCGTGCCTTAGAGGGAAATTGAAGAGTTTTCTTCTTCTCTATAAAAATGAAGCTTTGCTCTAGCATTTGACATCCATGAACTTATGCTATTGTTATGCTGTCGGAATGACATTGTGTTTTCAGCTTCGAGGAAAGCTTACCTCCTAGCCTCTTGTCCAATTTCGTGTTTAAAAGATAACACATAGTTGGCTATTTTGCTGCTTACCAAATCAGACTAGCAGATTGAGCTTCATAGTTGTTGCATTTTTGAGTTTTTTCTAGATTTCAAGTTGCTGGTTTCTACATAGCTGAAGGTCGATTTTGTATCCAGCTCCTTGTATGATTTTAATCTTGTTCTGGGCATTCAAGAATATGATTTCTAAGGTGATGGCGACCCTTTCTAGTAATTTCCAAATTTTTATTTGAAGTCTTTGATTTATTCTAGCAAAATCGCCCTTGCTAGGGGCCGTACCATTTTGTGTGCCTTGGGAATTGTGCAATGGAATTAATGGTTATCTTTTGAGGCTGTTTCTTCATCATGACATGGGCACCTATCCTCCAGAGGTCATTGCACTTGATTTCACTCAATTCGGAGGTAAATTGATTAAGTTATGAGCATTTCATTGATTCC
>VDFB02286597.1:0-19545 GCA_007258455.2 Sequoia sempervirens
ATCAGCTAGTGGAATAGCAGTGGATCCAACAATGATAAAAGCTATATTGGAATGGCCAGTACTGAAAAATGTGCATGAGGTTAGGAGTTTCATGGGTTTGGTTGGGTATTACCGAAGGTTTGTAAGAAATTTCTCTAGGATCGCCCACCTCATTACCACCCTTCAAAGAAAAGGAAAAGATTCAAATGGACAGAGAAATGTCAAGAAGCATATAATACATTGAAGGAGAAATTAATGGCTGCACCATTTTTGGTAGTACCAGACCCTAATGGTCATTTTGTAGTTATAACAGATGTGTCTAGTGAAGGTTTGGGTGAAGTATTAATGCAAGATGGGAAGGTAGTGGCTTATGGATCTTGAAAGTTGAAGCAGTATGAGCAGAACTATGCACCTCACGATTTGGAGTTAGCAGCTATTGTGCATGCCCTACAAATGTGTCGACATTACTTGTTAGGGAAGACTTTTGAACTCAAATTAGACCATCAAGGTTTAAAATATATATTCACCCAGCCTAATTTAAATTCTAGCCAAAGGAGGTGGATGGAGTTAATTTCAGACTATGATTTTGAGGTCAGTTATATCAAAGGCAAGGAGAACAAAGTAGCCGATGCTTTGAGCTGACAAAAATATATAACTTCCATGGTGTCAATACAAATTTTAGAACTCAAGTACTACAGAAATTGAATGAAGATGAATTCTACCTGCAAGTCTATGAAGCTTTACAGGAAAACTCACAAGAGCCTAAATATGAGGGTTTTTAGATTGAAACAGATGGGCTTTTGAGATATAAGGGCAAGATGTATGTTCCAAACTCAACAAAATTAAGGAGGTTGGTATGGAAGGAGGTTCACACAGCACTATACTCAAGTCATCCAGGAGTAACCAAAATGTTGGCCGATGTCAAACCTTTATATTTTTGGAGGGGAATGAAAAAGGATGCAGCCAGATTTGTTGCAGGATGTTTTGAATGTCAGAAAGTTAAGGTGGAGTACCAACACTCGGCAAGACTGTTACAACCTCACAATGTACCAGAGTGGAAATGGAAAATCATTAGTATGGATTTTGTACAGGGTTTACCGATGACAAGGAGCAGACATAATGGAATACTGGTAGTAGTGGATAGACTCACCAAAGTAGCACATTTCATACCCGAAAATTTGATAGATGGGGCTTCTGTGATTGCTCGAAAGTTTGTACAAGAGATTTTTCATGGAGTTCTGGAAAAGATTATTTCTAACAAGGATGCTAGGATGACATCTAGGTTTTGGCAAACTCTATTTTTTGCCTTGGGAACTCAACTAAATATTAGTACAACTTTTCATCCTAAAACAAATGAGCAAATGAAAAGAGTAAATCAGATCTTGGAAGCCTTGCTAAGAATGTACTGCATGGACCAGCAATATAAGTGGGAAGAATATTTACCATTGGTAGAATTTTCTTATAACAATTCATATCAATCAGCTATCAAAATGGCATCCTTTGAAGCACTGTACGACAGGAAGTGCAAAACACCTATCAGTTGGAACAGGATGGAGGATAGGATCATTCTAGGACCCGAGATGCTTCAGGAAATGGAGGAACAGGTTAAGCTAATTAGACAGAGGTTGAAGGAAGCTAATGATTGGCAGAAAAGCTACACTGATGCAAAATGAACCCCCAGACAATTTGTGGTTGGAGAGAAAGTTCTCTTGCGAGTTAAACCTCAAAAGAACTCTATCAAATTTGGAAAAACCTCTAAACTAGCCCCGAGATATATAGGACCTTTTGAAGTCCTTGAAGTTATCAACCCGATAGCATACAAAATTGCTCTACCTTTGGCTCTCGCCAGATTGCATGATGCATTTCATGTCTCCTATCTTAAGCAGTACTATGCAGAATTTGACCATATGATTGACTGGAATTCCTTGCAAGTGTGGGATCCTGGGGTGATCACAATTGAGCCACTTAGAGTGCTCGAGGTACATAATCGTGAGGTAATACAATGCAAGGTCCAGTGGGACCAGTATTCAAAAGAAAATGCTACATGGGAGGATTATGATGAAATCCTTCAAAAGTTTCCTTATCTTTTCATAAACAATTAAGAATATATATATTTATAATTTTAGACCTGAACCAATGAATAAATAATCATCGGGGATGATGATTCTTAAGGGGAGAAGTATGTTGCATCCCTTTTGTTTTGAACAAGATTATGGCAATAATAATATGGTCGTTATGTTAGTTGTAATCAACTACCTTTCTTGAAAATGTGAAAATTGGGAAAATAATTATTTTTAATTTATTTGGAATAATTGCAATTACGAATGATTTCTATATATATATATATATATATGTGAGTATGTTGATGTGTTATTTTTTTTTTATAAGATTCAAAGAATGGTCTAACCCTATTTCTTTACCAAGTGGATGCAGGAGTGTCAACATCTTGAAGGAAAGGGAAACATCAAGGAGAGGCCGCAATCTATAAAAGAACCAAATTACCATCAAGTCACGAGTTAGGTGTAAGGTTGCTAATGTGGTAGTCATAACCTTGTGTTGTTATCACACTTAATTAAATTAAAAAGTTGACTTAAATGAGCATCATTTTCCCTTTGAATTCACGATTTAACTCTTTAGAGCACACCTTGGAGTAAGGAATTGAATTAAATATTACAATATTACTTTAAACCTTAAGTCATGATGGTGGGAAGAAAAGGTCTATTTGAGTTGGGTGGCAGTAACCCCTTGCCACCTCGTCCTCCATATCTTGAAGAACTCCCAAGAATGCATGAGGAAATTTTTCTTGGATTCTTGGCTCACATAGAATATAGGATGGCTTTCTTCTCATTTCGTACTCTCTTTCTCTCTTTAGGGGGTCAACATTCTATGGTTTGGTATTTCTATCAAGAGTGTCCATGGTTGAACACCATCCTCATTTATTCATCACTTAATTCTTAGGGGTAGGGAAAAAATTGCATTCTGGAGTAATTTCGCCACAGTATCACTCTTCTAGTCAGTGAAGAATCATCGAAACATCTATAGACATCATCTTGATCACTAGGAGAAATGCCGAGGAGAGCTATCAATTTCAATTATGCATCTCGCCATGTATTTTGAGTGTCTCTAAATATGCTAATCATAAATATTGAAAAGTCCATTACTTTGTATGAGGAATCATTGTGTAATGTCAGTACATTCTTTTGGATCACATCTGGTTTGATGTTTAATGCTATCGAATCCTTGCAAAAACTCAGTGCCTTATCTAGTCAAAACATTCCTTCTTTATCTTTTTGAACTAGATGAGTTCATCGATCTTAGATTCAAAATGTTCTAAGTTTTCTTCTATCATTGCTTAATTTGAAGTCAGAACCTTACTATGTTCCTTAGCTCTCGAAACGGGTCAGTTCCTTAATCTTTTATCAAAGAAAAATAGTAGAAATTTATGGATATCTAAAGAGTTCTTTACAGCATCGATAAAAAATACTATTATTTCCATCTCTTGTGAGTAAGAAATGAACATATTGTTCTTAATTGTAGAAGAACAAATTTTGAGCTAAGTCACTCATAAAATAAACTCAAGAGTTAAATATATTAATGTTGAGTAATGGTGAGAGTGTTGATGGCACAAGAAACGTGATCTTAATCATTAAATCCTTTGCCAAGGTTATGATGCTTTGAATAAGCAACAATCAGCCATCAAGAATTAGATATACCCCTGGTTAGGATGGTATTTCTAGTTAGGAGAACCTATAGTGAAAGATCAACCAAGGTAGTATAGATTCTTGACACTAGACTCAAATGGAAAGATGGTAATTAGGGAATCCTTTATAGACTGCACCTCGTGAAGGGTCAGGTTTCTTCAGTTGAAGAAACACAGGAGACTAGTAGGTCTTTGGTTGGGCAGAAAATCCCTTGACGATGTTTCTCTTTCCCTAAAAGACTGAGACTTGTTCAAGCATTCCAACAGGAAGCCTTCAGATTGGGGTAAAAGCACAAAGTTGTGTCACACTTTTAGCCAACTTATCATCACAACTGAATTTAAGTATTTCTAACTAAAAATCAATTTTGGTCAAACATATGATCTAGTAAGATTCATTCTAGCTAAGTTAGATACTTCCACAACTTTTTCAACTAAAATTGTTGGCTAAAAATATATGGAGCACCACTTTGAGTCCAATTTACCAAAAAAATAAAATTATTTCAAAATTTTGAAGTTTCAATAACTTCTACTAATGTAAATAATAGTTTTTTAAACATATAAAAATACCCTTTTGTAGATCCATAAGTGTAGTTTTCAAAAATATATTCATTTTAATAGTTTAGTTATTGTTTATCTTTTATTTTTTATTTTTACTAAAAGTAGGTTATCAGCACAAAATATTAGGTTGATTGCCATTCCAAGGAAAAATACTAAAACTTATTAAAATTTTTGAAAAAATATGATGCAATAGATAAAAGAATCTCTTTCAAGATGGTATAATATTTTTTCCATTTTAGATAAATTTTTAATATGAAAGTTGACATCTTATGGAAACAACTATTTTTTATTTATGTAAATTTTAATATTTATTTAAAAATATATATTTATCAAAATTGAAAAAAATATATCCATGCACTGAAGTTTCAAGTTAAATAAACACAAAAAATTTGAAAGAAAAAAAAATAAAATTTACTATAAAAAGTTTGATGTCTCATGCAACTTCATTTTCTAGCATTTTATCAGCAACTAAATTATAGTGTTAATTTATTAAAAACTAGTTTAAAATAATATTTTGATTTTTTTTTTTTAAATAAAAACATAAAAAATACTAAAAAATACACATTTTACTAGTTTACATCATTTCAAAATTCAAAACATATATGCCACTCTTTAGTGATTCAAGTTTAAAAGTTGGATCGGTGTTGGCCATTTCATTTATAAAGTGTGACACAACTTTGTGCTTTTACCCATTGTACTATCTCTTAACTCTCTCTCTTAATTTTAAATTATTATCCTATATTATCTATTTTCGATGTTGTCAATATATGCTATATTCATTTCTTAAACAGTGGATAGTTAGTTCATAACCAACTATAGCTTTCAGTTATACAATTTGTTAATTGTTTTGTTTCAGCTGCATTTGAAAACTAGAAGTTAGTTATTGAATGTTAAGTAGTTAATTATTAGATTATTTATCTTTTCAATTTGTTATATGTGATAAAACTCTCGTTAGTTAAATTAGTTAGATACACTTCAGCTGAATCTGGAAGTTAGTTACCATTCTTAAACTATAGATAGCTAGTATGTTATAGATGACCTCTTGGTTGATGAGGACTAGGGGGGCGCCTCCTCTTTATCTATACAATAGATTGTGTATGTGTTTGTGTTCCACTATGCTTGAGTTATGTTTTCTTGGATGACCCTTGTCACCCTTGTAGGTTCTTGGATACAAGAGTGATTATGTGTCATAAAACTTCCTCTATTCGTTACATCATTCTTCCTTTATTATGTATTGATTTTCAATAATTGGGGAAAATGCAAAGTGTTGGGGACATTTAGGCTTCCCTTCCATGTTGACCTAATTTTTTATTTTTTTATTTTTCTTCTCATGCATTCTTCATATGGTCTGATATAGTAGGGGGTTGATGACAGTTCATTCATATATACTATTATTATACTTATTTATATTTATGAGTAACTTTGACCTTGAAATATCAGATCGCCCATGTTTCATGTTTGTAATGTTATTGTTTCTCTTCTTGCATTTTTATCTCTTATCTTTCATGCTTCTTTTGTGATGTTGTGGTGGTCATGTGTTGTCCCTAGCATGTGCAACAACATTAACACGGTTACATCTCGCTATGTTCTACAGGCCACAACATCACTTTTTCATTCTTACTTTTCTCTCCTTAAGATGTCACATGCCTTTGCATTCAGCACACACCATCCTAAGGGGGGCTATCATGTCACTTTTATTTTTAGAAAATGCATTCAGTGGCCAACAAATCTTTTCTCGAAAATATTTTCAAAATATTTTTCAAAAATTTCATTCCTCAATAAGGACCCCTAGCAGAATATTTTTCCATCATGGGTTCAAAAAGAAAGAATTTGAAAAAATTTCCCCTAAGGAAGGATTACCTTCTCCTACGAGTGAAGTTATGACTTCCCCTTATGAGTGGACCTTCTTCCTTTTGAATTCCTTGATGAAGTGAACATCTTTCAAAAGGATTCATTGATGTTGAATTGATTTGTGAAGAATACTCTTATAGTTTCAAAATGTTCATCCCTTGAGTGGACCCATTTTTCTTTTGAAGGGTTCCTAAGGGACCCCTTTGAAGCTCTTCCTTCAATCTTTGACTGTCTACATGATTATCTGCTTGTTTGTATGCCTATGTGGCTACTTTTTGCTTTCTAACATGTTTTGTCTATGGATTAACATGTTGCTTTGTAGGTGCGTCTATGAAGCTTCTTTCCAATATGACTTTGTAGAGTCCCCTCACATTGGGCTTCCTTCAAGAGAGAGTACCTAGGGGTGCCTTCTTTGCAGGTCTGAAGACCTATGAAGTGCTTGCATCCTGTGGGATTTTTCCAATGTTGGTCTACAGGACTTCAATGCACTTTGATTAACTTTGTAGCTCTGAGGATCTATAGATTCCTTTGTTCAATCCTCCTTAGGAGAGTACTTGTGGAGCCATTTTCCTACCCTATGCTTTCAAGATTCGCTAGATTGTGGTCTACTTCCTCGACGGTTTAGGTATACATCTCTAAACTTTTAAATCTACTTTACTGAACATTTGTTGACACACATGCTCGCTAAAGTGGGGATAAAATGTATAGGAGTGAATTTGCACCCCTCATAAATTTCCCTTTTACACCCTCTACTTTAGGAAAATCAAGTTTGACTAAGAAATTCCACATCACCTATCTATAATGCATCCACTTGACACTTTTCTTTTTTTTTGGTGGGAGAATTTTTGTTGGGGATGCACACATGGTACGTGGACATCTGCATAGTGCATTGACATCCCTGATAGATTCCTACCTCTGGAATCCGCAAAGACATTACGTTCTCCATTGGCGAAAAAGTGTAACACCTTTGTGCCTTCCTACTAACCCAAGAACAAATTTTTCCC
The DNA here is from genome assembly GCA_007258455.2 of Sequoia sempervirens. Classification (NCBI taxonomy): domain Eukaryota; kingdom Viridiplantae; phylum Streptophyta; class Pinopsida; order Cupressales; family Cupressaceae; genus Sequoia; species Sequoia sempervirens. The sequence continues at coordinate 7,093 of VDFB02286597.1, forward strand.
TCCTAATTCATCTTCAAATGCATCTTTCACTTTCATTTCATCTCTTCAATAATTCAATCCATCTACTTCACACTTTCACATTCCAGCTTGATCTCCTTAGCAATTTTGTTGAGATTTTATGAATATTCTCTACTTCATGCTGCACTCTTTCCATCCTTGGAGTTGTGACTTGGCATCTTGTAGGACTGCTTCTTCGTTGTTACGGTAGCTTTGATCTTACCAATCTTGCATTCTCCTCTACATGCTTGAGGGCACCTTGATTGAGAAGGTGATATTGTTTCTTGATTCATGTAGCATAGTTTTATTTCTATTGTTCTATTTTCTTTCCATTATTTTCTTTATCGTATTTTCTATCAATCCATCTAGTTTTCCATGGAGGTGGAAACACCAAAGTGGGGGTTTGACTACAGAAAACCCCTATACATCCCTAATATTTTTTCTCTCTTGGTTGTGTGTAGGTACACATTCATGTGGAGCTTGCTAGTGAACTAGAATCTTTGTGAGTTAATCTTCATCACTGTTGTGCCTATAGCACACATGCCCCATTTGAACCGAGGACCCCCTTTCTTTTTGCTCTCACCTCATTTTGTGTGCCCCTTTTTTCTAAGCTTAAATTGGTCACATGCATTAAAGTCATCAAATTCCATCTAACCAAAATCACCTATCCAAAATTCAATAACTCTTTTTCCTTTGTGGGATTTGAGTTGTAGGTTTCCTCCAGCCCTTTGCCACCACATCCATCGAGCATCATGGACTCACAATTGTTGGTCACCTCATGCAGGTTTCTACTTGTGTTTCACCACTAAGTAGTGGTTGAATCTTAACTTCTTCCCACATTGTAGGCTTCACATCTCATTTCTATATCTGATCCTTGACCAAGCATCCAACTGAGTGTGAGTTTCTACATCTTACCTACCCAGGGTCAGTTGTACCAGTAATTTAAATGTGCACCATTAATGGCAATTTTCCTATAAATGCACTACTCCCTACACATCATTTTCACCCAAAATATTTGAATTTGAGAGGAGAAAATGGAGTTCCCACCTGCACAAGATTATATATCAGATTTGATCCAAATTCATTTCAGTTTTTAGAGTGCGATCTAAACATATGCGCCTGCATCGCTATTTTTCTTCTTTCTTGTGAATTTTAATTTGTTGAAATAATCATGTAGTTAGGGTTTTATAGTTGTTTGCAATCTTCAGGGGTCCAACCTTGATTTTTCCAAATGATACAGTCAAAATCTCTCCAACCATTTTCCCTACACTTACAACTTGCCTAAGTCCTCTGAACTAGTCAAAGGTCCCATGTTTACATTCATGCAAAACCTCATTCCATCATAGCCACTCATCAAATAGGGGAGGAACTAGTGTGGACCACCCTATTAGCCCTGCTATCTTTTCTTTTATCCATGCTCGAGAATATTAAAAATGAAAATGGCTACGTTAGTTCCACTTTGCGGAGGTTCCCATGCAGGACTTCGTTTGTGGACCACTCCCACATCATTGTTGTTTCTCAAACGACAAAACCCTAATGTCGTTCCATCATGTGGGCACCGTGATCAACATCTCCCCAAGTTAAAATTTTGAATACATCATCAAAATTAGCTAAGTTCCATATTTTTTGCAAGTTGGCATGTGCAAAACAACACCACCTAGCTATCGTTGTTCAATGGTGAAGTTACTATGCCATCCTGCATTGTAGACTTCGCACTTGTTGTTTCCTTCCCAAACCTTGGAGTCTTTGGAAAACCACTAAGTCTACAATTTGTGTGTGGGCCTGCCCATATGAGTATCCATCATTGGAGATCTACCAACCTTTCGCCGCTATCCAACGGTCGAATTCCCACAACCTTCCGCTTTATAGGATCTGCGGGCCTTGTTTCCTTGGGACCAAAACTTAAAAGACCATCAATAAAAACATAATCTGAAAGACCTCTATGGGTCTTCTCTTATGGGTATCTTCCTATGGGACGCTGTCACAATGTAGCTATTTTTTAAACAGCAAAATCAATGTGTTGTCTCACATTGCAAACTCCACTGGACACTTTTCCTCCATGCCAAACTCTGAAGTTGGACTACAAATCTTAGAACAACTGACCCTCTACAGGTCTGTATATGCAAACTTCCATTTGTGGGTGGTCATCATCTCACCACCATTCTTTAATGGTGAAAACCTAACAACCTTCCACTGTGCAGCCCTCACACTCCCTACTCTGTGACCCTTAACTTAGAACATTTCAAGAACTCGGGAGGGAAATTTGTCATGCAGGTTCTACTACACAAAAATCCTCATGTAGGGCATTGTCCATCCAACACCGCTACTTAACGGCTAAAATTTGGGGGCTTTCCACCTCACAATGCCCGTACCCTCTATACCTGCATGAACCAAAGGAGGTTGGTGACAAACCAAAACCACTAAAAGCACTTTTTTCACATGCCAAATAACCCAGACCTAGATTTTCCTACCAAACATGCCATGCATAAATTTTGATGCGAGTGGTCATCTCTGGGATTCTGTGGTCCCAATGCCACTTTTTAACAGCTTTCATTACAACAGCTTCCGCCTAGGGGAACCTATACCCTCAGATCCACATTGACACAAATGACCCAAATAAGCTCCAAATGTGTAATGATGATGAATGTTATGATTCTTCAAGGGTATATAAATGGATCTAACTATGAATTTGTAGGATTTAACTGATATTTTCCCTACTAATATATCAATACATTTATTGCACCTTTTGTGTGTAGGATTTACGGAACCTACTAAGGGATCATTAGGGAAGCCTGTGGGAAAAGCTTGCAAGGGAAAGAAGCCTGCAAAAACACCTAGGGGAAAAGAAGAAAAGATAAAAATGAAGTATCAATTTCAAGGGGTGGAGTGCACCTCCAAGCTCGCTTCCACCTAGGACATAGTCTCAGATACAGACCTAGGACATATGAATATAGATGAGTTCAAACAAAGGGTAATGGTCGATCCCACTACAAAAGATGTTTGGAAGATAAAAGGAAGTGGCCTTGCAAAGGTAGTAATCTTGCATCCTGCATTGGTTGCTCTGGAATTGGTCATGGCTTACTAGGAGTGTTATCACTCTAATAGGAAAATAATTGATAAGGATGCGAGAGTACTAGTGGATCTGTCTTCCAAGTCTATTGGCAGAACATTTGGCATTCCAACATTTGACAAGATGGAGGATACAAAAAGGGATTTACTCAAAATGTCTAGCAATAGGACCCTCTTGGATGCAAAAGAATGATTAATCAACATTGGTTAAAGGACAAGAGGGGCAGTGCCAACAAGGTGCCTCAGAAGTTGTATAGAATTGGTTTCTTCAAGGAATACCATGATTTGGTCACTCTCCTGAGTAGAGTAATGGGCCTACCAACTGCTTCATTCTTCAAAGAATGGATGTTCTACTTCATATAAGAAATCATCTAAGGTGAAGTCAAATTCCACTAGGCCAAGATGATATGTGACAACCTGCATAACCAACTCATGGAAATAAAGAAGACCTCCTAGTTCTATGTCATTTCATATTTGGTCTATCTCCTGGTAGAGAAATTCCCATACAAAGGACTCTTCTGTGCAGGAACATTGGGGATGAGGAGGGTAGAACTCAAATTTTATGATTGCTATCCCCAATTACAATATAGAAACTTTAAAAGGGAATACAGAAGAGTGAATGATGCCTTCATTGGGCATATAATCAGGCTCTTGGGAGGATATTTTGAGAGAAGGGTAACACATAGTGCCAAGGCCTTTATAAAGGGATTTGGATATCTATTCATCCAATTCCTAAAGTTCACTTACATTAGGGTGGCGGGATTCTTGGGAAAACCCTACCAGATATTGTGCTACCCTAACAACTAGATTATTCTGGTGGAGGTTTCTTGGTAGTTGTAGACTTCCCATACATTGTTGAGTGATAAGCAACGAGTTGGGGTACCATATCCCCTTAATTTTGTGTAGGGAATGTATTCTTGCCTTGCTGCTCCATGTCTGAAATACTCAGAGAAGGAATTGGTAGAGTACCACTTGGACCTTCACATAAACAAAGGAAGAGTAGACCCTCATGGAAAATTGAAGAAGTGGGTTGGGAGGAAATACATCCACTGAACTCACATTGAGGACTTTTGGGCCAACTGAAATGATAGCAAAGAGGTGTGGATGTGGCATTACATGAGGATGAACACTTAGTTTGTAAAGTCCATCAATATATTTCCCATACCTAATCAAATTGTTGAGGATGATAACATTGTAGATAATAGATACCATGCCTTGGCTAAGATACCCCTACCAGTTATTGATTGGACTGAAGAAGAGGTCACTGACTTGGAAATTCTCACTCACCCTATTGAACAAAAAACTAGGCAATGGGTGGATGCACAAATCATCCAACTAAAGGAGCAAGGTGCATAATTGGCATATGGGGAGCTCGAGGATGAGCTTGAAAGTGAAACTGACAGCAGTGTCACCACAGGATCATCTAGTGAAGCTCCCAAGTCCCTGTCGGTCATGAGATCCAAGAAAAGGAAGGATGCACTCGAGCATAAGCCTAAACATAAGGTGTATCCTAGGAAGGAGATCAAAGGCCAATCATCCAAGAGGACAGGGAGAATAAGAAAATTTATGCTCAAAATTCCTACTATTCAGGAGGAGCCTCAACATGAAGAGAAAGAAGAAAATGAGTAGCCCAACTCACCACCTACCACTTCTTCTCTCACTTTTGTTGTTTTCGTCGCCACTCCTCCACCTTCCACTTCCAAATCCTTGTCCATTTTTTCTCCACCCACCATGGACATCTCCTTCCACCTCACTTCTACCTCATCGATTGCTCCAGTAATGGTGTTAGATTCCTCCTCTTCGACCACTTCCCCACTGTCATCTTCCTCATTCCCACCTCCACTACCTACATTTTCCCCTTAGCCACCATCCATGCCATCAACCTTTATGGAACCACCCACCTTGCTACAAGATTTTGTAGCATATATGTAGAACATGCCCATTGAGCTCTCTAGGGTAATCCTTGACCCCAAGGTCCAAGCTCTGATGGCTAAAATTGTTGCTTTTCCTCTTCCACCACCACTACCAAGCCTCTAAAAATGAAGACCATAATGTAGATATTAGATGAAATGGAGATACTAAGCAAAAAGTAACACAAAGAGGCCACTCAAGACATAGCTAATGAGCCAGGGATTTAGACAGAGATGATTATTTTGAACATCCGAAGGGTAGATTAATTATAAACTTGGACAAGGTGGCTTTCGATGAAGAAGGGCCACAAAGTTCTAAAGAAGATGCTAAGGGGCTTGATGAGAACTATGTGGTGGAGACATCAGACCAAGAGCTAGATGAAGAGCTTCCCCAAAAGCACAAAGATGAAGATACATACCCCGAGGAGCATCACTCTGAAGAAGGGAAGATAGACACAGATCCCAATGTAAAATACTAGAAGAACCTCTACAAACTAGCCAAGATAGGATCCCAATGCAAGAAGAGATGCCCCTGGAAAAGGATGAAGAAAAAGATAAAGAAGAAAAGGAAAGTGCACAAGAAAAGACTCTGGGCCCAAGCAGAACTTTGAAATTGAACATAACAAAAATGGAGAGAGGGCAACACAAGAGGAGAATATCATTGAAGAAAATGTAACTTCTACTAAGCCTGATACAAGGACTACACCAGAAAAGGAGGCAGATAAGGAGGAAAAGAATGATGAGGAGGCTCTTGGTAATGAACAAGATTAGTCATAGAAAGAAAAGGAAGAGGAAGGTGATCATGAATCACCAAAGGGTCAAATAGAGGTTCTCACCTAGCTAGAACAATAATTGAAGAGGACAGCTCTGGTGGTCACTGATCCAAAGGTGAGATTAGAAGTAATTTTGGCCAGAGCCCAAAAAATGACCCAAAAGGAGAAGAAGCCTAAAACCAGGTCACATATCATGGTTGATGACTTTGGATTGAGGACACTACAAATTGCTACCCCAGGATCAGGAAAAGATGCCAGAACCATCCAAGGGAAAGACTACCAAATATCTACAATCAATCTGGGCATGGAAATTCATGAGAAAAAGATGGATGATCTTTAGGGGTTAGTGTCCACCATTATACAGTAAATGAATAAGGATCAATCCACTAAAGAAGAATTGAAGGCACAAGTGGTAGACCTCACTGCCTACATTCAATAGTGGACGTCCACAAAAGAAGAAGCTCCTATAGAATCTTCTACACCTGCTTTCCTCTCTGAGGAGGAACTAAATAAAATGGAGAAGATGAAAAACTAGACCAAGTCCACTATGGAATGGTTCAATAAGGTGATATATAATGGTGACATGGGCATCTGTCATGCTACAAGGGTGTTCAATAAATTCCAAATTTTACAAAAGAAGGTGAAGGGAATGATAAATACTTGCAAAGAGTTATCTGAGATATATAGGGTCACCTATCTTAAGCTCAAAATAATCCTTAAGCTTTCTTGAGAAACATGGGAAAAGGAGCTTGAGCTACCAAAAGAGTATCATTGGTTGGTGGAGACATGGTAGATGAATCTTGATTACAAGAAAGAGATTCTAGAGGAGTCCTTGCATGAATTGGAGCTTGACTGTGAATGGGTCATGGAGCACTGGACCGATTGCAAAGATTATCTGAAGATGATGACAAATTATAAAATGTTCGCTTTGGAGTTAGATCTATAGAAAATCAATCCATTATTTCACAAAATGATGGAACAAGGAGTTAGAGATACATTGTCACCATATTTTAAGGATTTTGTGGTTAGGGCCTTCACTTAATCCAAACAGGTTATCAAGGCTATGCCCAAGTGCACTAAACACTGGGAGAAAATCATGGACAAATTCAAGAAGATAGCCTTCTAGATCCTTAAGTCCAAGCTATCCAAAGAGAATAAATTCATAGCCATGATCAATAAGTTCGTTGAGTACACAATAGTGCAGAAAGAGGCTGGGAAGCCTATCATCGATGATGAATTTTTGTTGAAGTAGTTGTAAAGGCTGAAAAGGCAGCTAAAAGAAAAAAACAACTACAAGGAAAAATAGACTAGAGGATGAAATAGAGAAAAATACAAAAGTCAATTTTATATTGTAATATATTGGGGGTAGATGAAACCCTAAGTGAAAATGAATATTGACCACTCATTGTAAATGAATCCTATCCATTCATTTCACTTTTTGAAAACTATAAATAGGGGCATCCTCTCATTTTCAAAGATAGAGATGAGTTGCTATAAATACATGCTACTACAAAATTTATGAGAAAAGTATTGTTTTGATGGTTCCTTGTGTATAGCTCTCATGTGTGCATGATTCTATCTCCAAATATTACATTTCACCTCTTCTATTTCAAGTTTTAAGTTATTTTTAGTTGTTAGTTTATGTTGTGCTTTAATGGTGGATGTATGTTGTTGTGTTTGATGTATTTCCAGCTCTCACTTTTGGTTGTTTATTGATGATAAACTGTTGTGTAAAGTTAGTCTGAGGAACTTATATTGTTGCACTTAAGTTCAATTGTTATTCATGCTTTAATGGTGAATGAACAATCTAAAAATTTGCAATGACCCTTTGAAGATTGCACTAGTTTCATGAGACTATGGGTTGTCCCTAATTAAGTGGGACTCAATTTTAGGAACTTTTTCCACTGCAACATCCTCCATTGTTACTGTTCATCATTAGTTACAAGTCTAGGAAACTTCTAACCTTTTTTCCCTTTTTCTATTTCTTTAAATTTGAAGTTAAAGTAAATTTCTAGCATCATTATAAAGCCAAAACTAATGGAAAAGATTAATATTATCTTGTTGTTCTGAACTTGCAGCAACTATTCACTCATTTCCAAATTTTATAAAACTCCATTTGTAGACCCAATTCCATCCATGCTTAATAAACCATAAATTCCCTTTGTGATTAGTAGCAAATCTCATCAACATCTGAGCTATTTTTTCAAGTCATGACATGACACTCGAGAGACCTTGAGTGATTTCTAAAACTTAGTTGCAAAAATTACCTTTCAAGAGAGTCATTGCACTTGTGCTTTGTCTATGTTGAGAAGTGCAAAAACACCCATCAACAATCACCATTGCTTTCGTTATCTCCTTTATCATCTTTCTAGTTACTTCACTTATTCTATTTATTACCATTCCAGTTAGTATTTTAGACCTCAATGGCTAAGTAGTTGTTAGTGTAATTAATTATTTAATTATACTAGCATAAGTTTACTTAGGTATTTTTTAATTAATTAATTCCTAGGTTGTATTATTAGAAAATAATTAATAATGGGCTCATTACCCTTTCCGTATTTGTAGGAAATAAGATTCCTTCTAGAAATCATCTAGAACATATCTCTATCACTTCATCATTCCCTAGGTAGGTTGTTAGGGTTTTCAAGTTCCCACATGTGTGATCAAGATACTTGGCAACATCATAGCGCATTCTATATTTTGCTCTTGCCTATTTAATCAGGGCATATGTACACTTGTAACAAATCTCATAATAGAATCTCTAATTGAATGTCATTGTTGCAACACTTTCTATGTGGTTGAATATTTTCTTGGCATAGGTCCTCCATTGAAGACTGCAACTTCATTAGGGACACTGTGACTCCATCATTTCAACAGTAGTTATTAGGTTTTTCTTTCCTTTTATTGTGCCTTTGTACTTTTTGGATGTATAGATTCCAGCACCCCAGAGAGATGCTAGCATGTTGTGCTATCGAACCTGACTTGCACTATTGTCCTTAGGTAGAGAGCTATCTGAGGCACAGTTCAGGTTCCAAAAGCCTACTCATTTAGGCCCATTTAAACTCTTGGGTTGTTAGAATGAAAAAATCACTTGAGAGTGCTCTTAATTCTCTATCCTTGACCTAAAACACTTTTCTAGCTTGAGGTAGATTAGGGCAACCCTCCACTCTCGGCTCTCCATGACCTGGATCCTTGGTGTGGTTGGTCCCCCTCCTCTACAATCTTATCCCACATTTGTCTTTTTGAATCCATAAACTATGTGATACTTTTATAGAGTTGGGTTTTTCTACCACTTGATTCATTTTTTATTCATCTACTCTCTTTATAATTTGCAAGTAAATCCTTCAAGAGTGAGATTGATCATTTATATCTTGAATTCCAAGGAAACCCACTTTTCCTATTTTGATTAAAAACTATTGAATGGAACTTGGTATCAATATTGGTAAGTTCAACATTTGAATCTCCATATCCTATTCTTTAATTTAAGCATATGACTAATTTCTAATATACTTGGTTCTCTTAAGCTCTAGGTTTCTTTTCTCTAGCTTTTTCCTTAACTTCAATAAGTATATGGTTACAAAATTTTGCATTTCTTAAAATTGATCTATTTTATCCTCAAGGTGTGCCTGATTTGGATTCATTTGTATTGCATGTACTAAATAGTCCCCAAGATGAATGAGTTGTTGTGGCTTATCGATAATTTCACATGAGCTATATTTTAGGCTTGTTGTGCTAAACAATATAAGGATAGTATCCTTGTATATGCATGATCTATGTCTTTTTTCTATCTCTAGCTCTTCATTTTAACCTCATAGGCCTAACATGCAATATTAATTTTTTGTTTTAGGTCTCCTAGTAACTATATGAAACTACCTACAAAAGGAGTGTCTTGTAAGATACCATAAGGAAAATTTACTTTTTTGTTGAGAAAGAACAATCAAGACCCCTAGCAATAATGGAGAATGTACCATCAAGGATGATGAACTAAATGGTGGGATATTTTACAACTTTTTTGAAAAAGGAAAAAGGGATTTTTATATAACATATAAGGGGAAGGAAAACAAGATGTTGTATTGGTGGAAATTGGTGGTATAGGTTATGGTGGAAAAGGGAAGGCTTGAGTAGATTTAGAAATATATTGAGAAGAGAGAGGGAATTAGGAATGCTTACCTCTATAGCCATTGAAGTTATAGTAATGACAATAGGTTATGTTGTTTGAAATGTCTCTTAAGTTTCATCTTCCCTTTCATTACAAGTCAATATACATTTTCTTCTTTTTCTCTCAAGCTTCGTAGTGGAAACTATTTCCACTTGTAGTTTTTTAGTACCTTGTGGATATATTGCTTGGAAATTAATAGGACCAATCTATTACATTCCATGGATGCTAGATGTTAGAGATAATTGAACTATATGGATAGGTTCCTACAAGTTTTATGATCTACTTTGATATAACTATCTATATTATATAGACTTTTTGTACAAATGGTTATCTCTAACTGTCTTCTTCATCTTTTGGTGAACTTTCTTCCCTTTAACTATGGATAGCATCATATTTTGAGGCTAATGAATTATTCTATTCATCCTAGATTTGTTTCCAAGTTAAAACTATTAGAACCATTCATTATGCTTTTTTTGTTCCAATTTTTCTTAAGTACCTATATTTACAATTGATTCTTATCTTCTTCTAATTCCATTATCTATTATTAAGATTCTAGTGAAGGTTGATTGTCATCATATTTGAAGGGTAATAGGTGTACAAAGAAGTATAAAAAATTCCCATGGAGAAAGTGGTTTTAAGGGGAATTCATGTGTTATTACATAGAATTCTTGGGGGTCACTTGTACCTGAATAATTTAGCTTCTATGTTTTGGTAGCTCTAGTGCAAAAATATTTATTTTATTTTTAATTTTATAATATAGGTGGTCATCCATCCATCTAGATCATACATCAAGAAACCATTAATGATATCAAGATTTAGGGCTTATAGGTTCATATTTAAGAGTTATTTATGCCTCTTTTATTAATTGTTAAATCCAAAAATATGAAGGAAATATCCTATAATTCCCTCTTCCTCCTTCTAGCTCCATATTTGGAGAATATAATATCCATATATTGGAAAAAATCAATAGCCAACACTCAATTTGCCAGAAATTTAGAAAACTTGATGGTTCCTCTTTGAATCCATGAATATGGTGTTGAATGGAAAAGACAACTAAGAGGGGGGTGAATCAATTGTACCTTAAAACTTCAAAACCATCATTAACATTTAGATCTACATTCATTCAATAAACCCCTAATCTGTTATGATGAATTAGCATGAAAAGCTAATAACATAAATTGAAACAAATTTACACCATACACAAGAGAACTCCTGTTTTACGTGGAAAACCCAAGAGGGGAAAAACCACAGTGAGAATTAGCTCACAATATAATTTATATCAATACCAATTATAAGGGCTCACTATTGGAGGACACACTACCCAAAAAAAGAAAGGCTCACTGCTAGAATAGAAAAGAAGATAGAGAATAAATGTTACTCAGAGAAAATCTTCTCAATGTAATAGAGAATCCACCACAATGTCACCAACACCTTAACATCTTAATTAAGGAATTGTATGTTGGAAATGTGTCTTAACTTACTGGCTTGACATTGACAGCATTGTGTTCTTCCCTCTCTTTTTCGTCCAAACTGTGCTCCATTGGTGAGACTTTCTTATTTGTCTCCTTGATAGCCCAATAAGCCTTCAAGATTTCACCTAGCTCTTCATCAACGAGACATTACGTGGTTGGTGAGACTTCACCCATTGTATCCTTGACATATCGATATCCCTTTTTGTGGTGTTGTGTTTACATTGTTGGAAAGAGTAGCTCACTTCGGCGAGAGTTTCTGAGATGTCTCTTCAACATTCTAAAAATCTAATGGAGTATCTTGTCAGTAGGAGGTTACACCATCACTGAGACATTGGACAATGTCTCCTCGACATCCTGATGAGACTTTGTATTGAAGAGACTTGGATTCTTCACCAAGACATTATGAAATGTCTCTTCGACATGCCGATGGTAAGATGGAAGACTCTTGTCAATGTGACTTTGTGAGTTTGTTGAGACCATGAAATGTCTCTTCAATGAATTTGTGAACCTCTTGAGCGGTAAAGTGGACATCGACAGGACTTGCTTATATCGATAGGAAAAGTTGAAATCTATCATCGACATGGTGATGGACTTGGTCATCAATGTATCATGAGAAGCACGTATCGGTGTGACTAGAGTAGATTGGTGAGAGATTGGAGTTTGTCTATTCAACATGGCCCAATATGGTAATTTTTGAGAGATGGTTTGTTTACTGTTACAAATGGGAACTGAATTGGTATGTTTCCTGTATGGGTCTGGTGATGCAGATTTATTGAATTCTCTCAGGAAGGAAAACGGTATAGTGTGTAATGCATTGTAATAGTACTTGAGATTTGAGTAGTGATTCTAATGAGAGAGAATGATACTGATTAGGAAATTTTATGCTGCATGTATTGAGAGTATGAATTAACATCTGAGAGCAACAAGTTGTAACTCTATATGTGAACTTTTTTCACTATAACACAAAGTGTTTTTGCTTGGTGTGGTGGGTTTTTCTCTTGAAAGGGTTTTCCCACATTAAATTTGGTGTCCATTATGTGTTTGTACAAAAAATTTTATGTTCTCTTATTCTA